>CABHPQ010172800.1:34130-49223 GCA_902168405.1 Peromyscus aztecus | reverse complement strand
CCTCCTCAGCATTCTTTGAAAGTGAGCTTTGGGTGCACTCCCTCACTATCTCTGCATTTGCTTCTTAACTCTGACTGTGGGTTTTGCTTTCCTAAAATGAATTTTCTTTAAACCTGTTTTCTCCCTAGCAGAATACAAACTGAGAGATTTTGCTTTCCTGGATGTTCTAGTCTTTTGCATTCTTTCTCTGAACCTAGTATTCTACCCTTCTGCCATGTGAGTGCTTACACATGGCATGTTTTAATCTCTTCCTCTTCTCTAGCTTCCTGTTCCCCACAGCTGCCAAGATTTACAGCTTGCTCACATTTTCTCCTTCAGGTACTAGTAAAATTTTCCTTAAGTATCCTTTCTAGTCTA
Organism: Peromyscus aztecus; assembly: GCA_902168405.1. NCBI lineage: Eukaryota > Metazoa > Chordata > Mammalia > Rodentia > Cricetidae > Peromyscus > Peromyscus aztecus. The sequence goes on along the minus strand of CABHPQ010172800.1, from coordinate 48,866 downwards.
GATTTTAGGTGCTCTTAATGAGACTAAGAACCTCGTAAAAGAGAACCCTAGTTACCATGGTGTAAGTGGTTCCACCTTGTTGGGCAGGGTATACAGGATACACTTCCCTATCAATGCATTGTAAACTTGTTTGTAAAAAGAGCTCTCTGGGCTAGAGAGATGGCTCAGCCATTAAAAGGACTGGTTGCTCTTTCAGAGAACCCAAGTTTGGTTCCTTACACCCATAATGGGTAAAATACAATCCACTTTAACTTCAGATCCAGGGATCTGATGCTCTCTTCTGGCCTCTGCAGGCACCTGGACACACAGGGCATACATACATAGACATATACACACATGCACAAACATATACACATAAATGTTTTTAAAGAACACTCTGACCAGGATTCAGAATACATTTGCTAAAGCCCCTATGCACTCCGAAGCAGGATCCCAGTAGTATGATAAACTGAAATCTAGACTTAATTACCTCCAGTTCTAGGCTAAGAATGCTACTGAACTTCTGTGGTATCTTCTCCAATTATGTGTGTGATGAATTTTCAAGTATACTCATATTTACTTCCCTTATCTTTCCTTGTTCTACCTTTCCTTAAAAACAAAATTGTGTAACTATGGAGAAAAGAAACAAGGACATGCCCAGGTGTGTGTATACAGATGTGTGTATACATGTGTATACAGACAATCAGGTCACTGTGGCTTGGTCCTTCTCTTGGCATGTAGTGGTTTCCTGATTCTCAGCTTCCTTACAGATGGCTGAGCCTGGAGTGTGATGGCTGGATAAAGTGGGGCATTACCCAATCTTTCATCTGATAAGAATTCTATGAGGCAGAGAAAAACCAGTGCCATTATCCTCTTTTTTTTTTTAAACGAAACTGCATCGCATGAAAAAAGTTAAGTAACTTGCCCAAGGCAGCACACAAATTAGTGTCGGAGAATTCAAGTATTTAAAACTAGAGCTGTTCTACTCGGCAGAAATACAGCCTTCTCCTTTCTCCAGTGTTTTCCATACACATTTTATCCAGGTATATTATATATCTGAATTGTAGTTTATGTATATGCATTTTTAGGCACCTCAACAAGCCAGTAAATGTACTTTCCAATTATGTTTTTTGAATTGTCAACTTTTTAAATTATAACATAAATGTTTCAAACATGAAATTATCAAGAAGAGAAGGGAAGTGATGAGTGGAAGCAAAGAATGAGAACAGCTTCAATGACTTTGAGTAAAGAGCCAAAAGATTAAAAAATTGAACAGTAATCATGGGGCGGGGAAAGTCCTTCCTGGTGGACAGGTCTGTCTCTTTGCCTTTCTTGTACAGCAGGTGGAGCTCTGGTACCATGAGAGGTGACAGGATGCCTTTCCCTTGCAAAGGAATCCAATCCACTCCAAGCTTCTCCATTTTCTTTTGCATTTCCAAATGGTCTCCTTTTGATTTTGAAAGTTTCCTCCGTGCTTCCAGGCCCTTCTGGCTGCACAACCTCTTTTCTCTGGATTGACAAAGGGTTACTACCCTCACTGCACAGCCTTGTGAGGCCACTTTGAAGAGAATATTAGGAGACAGAGTTGCACAAGGCAGCCTGCCTTCCTTTGTACCATCACACGAGAGATTTTCTCCATCCACCAAATCTATGTTTTAGACTGAAAACTCCTCTGCACCTGAAAATTTTCCCAAACAACTACACCATGTCTTCATGTTTTCAACTGTAATTAAGCAGAAATTGTTGTCAATAATTTCCCATCAAAACATTATTCTAGAAATTAAAATGAAAATTTTATTTAAAACAAGAATGAATTACAACATTTCTAAAATTAGGCTGATTTTGAATAGGAAACATTAGGGGAATCTACTATTGGTATTTTCCTAAACCATCGTAATCTAGCTGCGTTCAAAATGCTCATCCTTCTACTCACGAGTAAGTGCAGCCCTCCCCGCTTTCCAAAGAAGCTTCTTTTTACAACAGTAGAGACTATCACTGCACTACAACTGGTAAACATAAAGGGATGCTCAATCCCAGCTGCTACAACTACAATGCAACCCCTGCACTTAAGGCTCAGGAAAAACCATGGAAGAGGAGATGGAAAGTATAAGAGCCAGAGAGCTAGACAATTGCTAGACAGTGTCTTCTAGACATGACAGGCTGTTCCCAGGGAATGTCAATGCTATGGTTGTTTAAATAAGACCTGCATAATGACAACACTAATGAATATGTCAACGCAGGGAGGGGAAATTTCACAAGGCCTTACTCCTATAGCATCAAGAGCTATAGGCAATCTAAGGTTGCTGAGGGAAGGAGAATCAATTTTCTCTGGAAAGGAGCTGCCTGATAGCTTATCAAATTCCAAGTCATCAGCCCTAAATGCATTGTATATACAAGCAACACTAAATGGATTCAGTAAATTTTGTGTGTGAGTCTGAGTGTCTATGCATACATATATAGGTAACTAATAATTAAAGAAGAGGTCTTGAATTTGAGAAGGAATAGAAGGGACATGGGAAGAGTTGCAGCATGGAGAGGGAGGGAAATGTTGTAAATATAGTACTCAAGTATGCAATTCTCAAACTAATAAATTTAAATTAAAAAAGCATTTCTAAAGTTCATCTTCAAGTCAAGCTTACATTATGTACTATGACTGTAATTACTGCTTCTCTGTATCATCCTCCCTGAGTGATAACGGACTAGGTTAAAAATTTATTCTAGGAATGTAAATGAAAGTTGGTTTGGGATAGGCAGACTGAGTAGAACAGATTGCCTACAGAACGTAGGAGGCCTCAGCTCGTCCTAGGGAAGTGGAGTAGGGGAGAATTTGCTCTCTGGCATCAGTCTTCTTCCTTGGGACTTGGAGTCAAGATTTGAACTAAAGCTTCAAATGACAGCTTTCCTAGTTCCTAGGTCTTTCAGTCATAGTATATCACCAGCCCTCCAGATTCTCCAGCTTGCTTTGTATGGCTTATAGGACTTCTCTGTGTCCATCACTGTATCCTGTAAGTTCATAAGTCAAAACCATGAGCCATATAATATAAAACACACACACACACACACACACACACACACACACACACACACACACACACACACACAGAGTTCTGTTTCTCTGGACAACCTAGAGTCATATAATTATTATTTTTATGGTAATTTGTTGGCTATAAATGATCAAAACTATATTTACTTATATTAGTTCTTTCCTCAGTAATACCAAATTTTGTTTTATTTGCTAAGCAATAAGGATCATTTTCAAACTTATTTATGCAAATAAATTTTATTTACTAAAAACTGTTTTGCTGTTTATACCCAAACCAACAACCAAACAACAACAAAAACAGCAACAAAGCTGTTGTTTTAAAAGCTGTGGCTTATTCCAATTGTAACAAATGAGAAAAAAGCTGCTATGAAAAAAATTTTATTTACCTTATTAACATATCTTGAAAAAGTTTCTCAGGCCAGGCTATATAAATATATTTACTCACTGCCTACTGTATCCTAGGCCAAAGAAACAAATGACAGCAAAAGTCAGTCTGAAACTGTTAACTACTGATCAGTTTTGTCACCAGGCACACTTTTTTCCTAACAAGAAGTTTTCAAGGAGAAAAGTGTTGAATTACGCTGTGGCCCACCGTCTGTATCTCACTGGGATGGCCAGTTTGAACAGCATTCTTCTATGATGTTAGGCACTCTCATATGTTATTTTGTTTTTATAATAGCTCAGTCTTACTGAATTCTTTTTTTTTCAAGTTAATGGAAACAAGTCTTTATTAAGTAACTTTTAATATCAGAAAAATAAAACTCTTATAATTCTCTTTACAGCAAATATATAATATCAGTGCTTTGGCCATCTTAAGTTAAAGGCCCTTTATCATAAAATACATGGTTTTAAACTTTACTCAAATTGAATTTATAATCCCTATTGTCTTTGATTGTGAATTCCTACCCATTGCCTCCCTTGGTGAATGTGGAAATAGCCGCCTGGGTTTTCTCATTTCTGGATGGGCTTTGGGATGCACCTATATTGGCTGAAAAATTTGAGAATGCAAACATTCCATTCATTAGTCTGATCAAGCTATTAATATTTAGACTGTAGATCAAAATGTGAAACATTTTATGTTCAATCCATATTGTCTTGCACATTATAAATATATTTTTATTTTTTAGTAATGTAAGGGGATGGGGAGGGAGATAATAATACCCTTGGCATAATTCATGAAAGCAGCTGTGACAACCTCCAATCAGTTTACTTCATTTCAAACCTATTTCCAATCACAAAGAAAGATTTCTTTAAAACACACTTGTACATTTCACCTGTGGATGTTTTAACTTACTGAATTCTTACTACGTACCCAATACTTACACTAACAAATTCAATCCTCTCAAAAGCTTTGTGAAATTTGTCATCATCATCATCATCATCATCATCATCATCATCTCTACCTTCTCAATGAGAACCACGGAAGCACAATGTTCAAAGACAACTGGCAGAGGCCTGGGATGTGAACTAGGGAGTCTGGCTGTTGAATGTGTTGGCTACTTCATATATTATCTTGAAATATGAATCCTAATGACAATTTAGTGAGAGAGGTATTACTGCCTCTATCTCAGAACTGAGGGACAATGCTCCCAAACTGTGAGCTTCTCAAGGATGGTGCTATAATTTATGCTGCTTTCTCTCTTTGGCAGCCTTTAATGTTCCCAGGTTGACAGGAATTGGAAAGAATTACCATGGTTCCTATCTTCAGGAAGTGAGATATGTTACCAATTACCCAAGTAGCAGATGGACAAGATGTCTGGCCTTGGGCAAGTGGAGGTTAAAGAGTTCTTTATGTGAATGTGTGTGCATGTAAATGTGTGTGTGTGTGTGTGTGTGTGTGTGTACACTTAGAGGTCAGAGGTTGATGCTTTATGTCTTCCTTAATTATGCACCACCTTTTGGGGGGGGTGGGCAAGGTCTCTTACTAAACCCCAGAACTTACCAACTGGTTAGACTGGCTGGACGGTGAGCCCTAGGGATCCTCCTGTCTCTGCTCCCCCAGTCTTGGGACTACAGACAGGAGCTACCACATCTGTTTTTTTGTGGGGGTGCTGCAGATCAAATTAAGGTCCTCAAGTTTGTGTGGCAAGCACTTCACTAACTAAGCCGTCTTTCTAGCCCATAATGAGTTCTTTAAAGACATATTCACACCCCAAGGCTTAGAAGAAGGAAAGTCTAGTCACACAACATTGTGAATGCCTATATACTTTCTGCCATTTTTATGGTAATAAAATTAATTGAAGAAGAAAAAAAAATAGGCAACTCTCTCAATAGTGATGTCCTACAAGATCTGGCTTCTGCCCTGGAAGGAAGGAACAGAGTAGAAAGAGCTGATGAAGCAAGAGGTTAGATAAACAAGTTTGCACAGAAGTCAAGGTCAGGATAGTATGCATTCTACTTTCCAAACATAGGGATGAGCATGTCAGAGTCCAGGTGCAACGCACTGGTTGGTGTTTTCTTCGGGGCTGTTTGGATAACACAGTATAGGGTACTGTCAGATAAGACCAAGGGTCTCTCTGAAAAGCTCCCATAGGTGCCATTACAGCACTGACGGACAGCTGTCCCAGAAAGACAGCTTCAGCCTGGATAGTCCAGAGACATGAGAAGGCTGCTCCACATCTGGTACAGGGACTTAGGCTAGGATGAAAACAGTGCCAGTGTCAACAAAGGAAATAAAACAAGGATTTCCAGTGACTATTGTCCACAAAGCTGGTTACACAGAAGAAAGAAAGGGTGAATGCTATAGTTTTAAGCCAGGAGGAACTATGATAATGATGTTATGTGGTCTGAGAGATACAAATTGTACACATTTAAAGGGTCTCTCATTTGTCTTTTTTTGGTAACTGCTAGAGCTAACTCAGAAAGGTCTTAACAAATCTTAATATGGTTCTGAGACTTACATTTAACTGTATTTGGTATATGAAACACCAGAAATAGAAAGTTTAAACTTGGAAATTTTATATAGAAAAGGTGCATTTGAACTTTTGTTTTTGCCTATTTCCCCCCTAAATTGCTAAAGTTCTGTTTGCATAAATTCCCTGTGTTGGCCAGCTTGTGGCACAATGGTGTGGGGTAAAGGTTTAAAAAACAATATAGTACAGCTAGAGTCAGAGAGGATAATAAATGTTAAGTACACACACACACTTACATTACTTTTTTAAATTGAGGGAGTGATGATTTGATGATACAATCTGTAAATACAGTCCTCACCAAAGTGTTCGGGGGACTGTGATGCCTGACAGGAAGGATGCTTAGGAATGCTGGTGAAGGAAGGGAGACTGTTAGTGCCTGAAACAGCAGGGAGACTGGGGGCTCCCAGAGAATCAGAGAGCAACCGGGGCTGAGAAGCTAACACTGACAGAAATGGAGTCTGATGAGTGGGCACACACCTGGAGGCTGTGGTTGTGTACCTCTCTAGAAAGAAAGGCCTGTCAGGAAAATTTCTGAGCCACAGCTCAGGAGCCACTTAGTTGGGGCTTAGGTGAGTAATACAAAGAAAACAATCCAGTTTTGAACTAAAACTGAAGGTTCTGAGTAAATCTTCAACCATAAAGGGAAATCTTTTATGGAGTTAAATAGAGACAAAGGCCATTTGATGAGGGGAAATAATGAATAAAACAATTTAAAGTATAAAAAGTAAGAATTGTTTTATTAATTCCACATGATTTTCATGTCTCAAAAACTAATATGCACATACATATATTGCAAATAAATAGATTTTTTTCCTGGTTAGTTTCTTTTACGAAAACCAAATTCAAAGAATTAAAGCTTGTTGGATGGAAAACAAAGCCATGGAAGAAACTCAGGGCATTTAAAACAATGTTAATATAACACATTGTAAACTGTGGTTTATGTATTTAATTCCTGCATTTTTATTCTCAAAGATATTCTGCTATTACTGTAAAAACACAGGATTCAACACAGTGCCTCTGTAAGTTATTATGGTCCCCAAGAAGGAATACTATAGCAGAAAAAGTTTGTGGTGGCCATGATGCTCTGTGCTTTGGCCTCCAGAGAAAAAAAGACTTTTCTTATCTCTACAGGGCAAAAATTAGCTGCCAATGCTTTTGACTATGGCTGACTTCAGTGTATCTGATGTGTCTATAGGAGTCAGGGGACTTCCAAGAACTCTACCATTAGTGAGGCTTGAAGAGAAGGTGGAAAATAGTGATGCATGGCAAACTATGAAACAAGACTAAATTTGGGCATGCCAAACATGTACTAAAATAGCATTTGATAGGTTACCATCTTTATGGATAGAACGTGCGCACTAGAGAGAGAGAGAGAGAGAGAGAGAGAGAGAGAGAGAGAGAGAGAGAGAGAGAGAGAGAGAGAGAGAGAAAGAGAATGTGCATGTGTGTACAATCACTCTCAGAGGTCAGAGGACAACTTACAAGAGTCACTTATCTCCTTCTACCACAGGCTCTAAGGGACTGAACTCAAGTCAGCAAGTTTAGTGGTGAATTCCTTTACCTGATGGCCATATCTTAATCTACCTAAAAGCCAGAATAATGAAGTTAAGACATGTGGATTGTCAGAGTCCAACAGAATTGAGTTGGGGCTGCAGGTCTGCTAACCTGCAAAATGACTTCCAGGGCCTCATTTTTTCTCACTTGCCAAGGCACCTCTTTGTTCCTGACAAGTTAAGAGTATGCTAACATGGGGTTGGCTGGCACACTCTCTCTCCTTCCCTCCTTTCTCAGAGATAAAGAACACTGGTCTGAAGATGACACCTGCAATCTCTAAACAAAAGTCACTGGGAAAAAAATGAGTGCTTCTAAATAGCATAACTAAAATGGATTTAACCAACAAGAACTGATGAATATTTGTTATTTATTCTTAATAACTTTATTAATCAAAAATGCTACTCAAAATCTCTAAAACCCATCACTTTAGTAACATACTTTAAGAACCATTAATGATGCTACAACTGTGAATGTAGAGAAGAAATGATATGTATCCTGGTCACCATAACAAACAGTCATAGTCTCACTACAGAGAACACTGGATTTGATGTTCTGCTCCCTGTTTCAGGAGTCTGCTGTGCTCAGGGACTGATGCAATTTTCCCTGGCCATTGCCCTCCCCCAAGGATTGTTACTGAAAGTTGGTGTGACAAAAATGTCATGACTATTTTAAAATAAGAGCTAGCATTTGTCTGGTTTTAAAACATTTTTTTAAATCGTTAGGTAGTAAGCTCCACATCAAGTAGACATTTTCTTCTTTAACATACATAGAAACCAGACTCTCCAAAAACCAAGTCACTTGCTCAGGGTTTTAGTTAAGGACAGAAGTATAAGCCATGGGTGTTTTCAGACCAAAAGTTCTATGATTTTTGCCTAAAGTCATATGTCAAACAAAAAGACTTCTCTTAAAGTGTTTCAAGACCAATTAAAGGGGAACGAATGCTTAATTACACAGAAAACAACACAAGGAAAGGAAAAAAATTCAAAGGCTATTACAAAAACTGAGACATTGCAGACATGATTGCCAGTCATCTGAAGGTGCATACTCACTTTATGAATTAGAACAATCTAGTTTCTTTTCCACTCCACCATCTCCAACATACATTATGGGCAGAAGCAGGAACAACACTTGCCACTGTTTTTAAGTAAGTAAATAAGAAAGTGAACATTTGCCATACAAATGTATTAGGCAACTAAACATTGATGTTTATTGGTATGCTGCAACCTTATCTACTGAAGAGCTTCAGATGTTGATTCTATATTGGCAAGTTATGTTTCCAAATAGCAAGTCACAGGTTGATTTTAGAGTTTGATTATATTTATATTATTGTTCTTTATATTTCTAAACCAACAGATGCAAGACAAAGCAACCCATGGGTATTGCCATCAAAGATGTAAGTCACAGATAACAGCCACAGTGTTGATAGTGGTCACATGTCTAGTCACAAAGAGATGAAAGTACAATTTTCTGGGACAAAAGTCTAAAGACATTTGCTATCTATTGACTTGAAAATGGAAGAACTGATGTATCTGACTAAATGATAAACTATGCCTGATGGTAGTAAAGACGACTATGTAACAGCAGAGATGTGAAACTAACCTCCATGAAGAAAGCAGAGCCTAACAGAACAGAAGCAGTACCTGCAACAAGATGAAGGCTTTCTAATTTCACTTTCATTTCCCACAGTTACTACGGGCTCTTTTTAAAATTGCTTTTGCTTAAACTAAACACAGAAGCAGCTCATTTAGCAGACACACTGGATTAACTGACACTGTCTCTTTGTTAAATATACAACTGCTGCTGCCTCTGGCTGTTCCTACCTAATAAAGATCCTGAAGCAGCTGAATGGCAAGGCTTCTACTGCCAATACTTTCAAGAAAACCTAAGAATGAGATGGTGATAAGCTTTAAGAGAAGGCACTCAAGCTGCAAAGAGAGAGAACATGGGCTCTGTGGGTGCAGGGATCTTTGTTTTGTGTACTCATGTAACATAACAAGCTGGAGCAGTTTCTTGTGTACAGCAGGTGCTTGATAAATGCATGACACAAGCAACGATCTGTTTATGGCACCCGACAAGAACAAGAGAGACAGCAAGACTTCTTCATTCCACCTTGATGCTCCTTGAAGCATAAAAAATATATAAAAGCCATAACAAGAAGACTGTTATAATTGTTCATATGAGGTTTATGTCATTTGAACATATACTAGGTATGGTGGTCCATGTCTATAATTTCAGTGTACATAAGGCTAAAGCGGTAGAACTTGCAAGCTGGAGGTCACCCTCGGCAACACACAGTGAGACTCCATCTCGAAACAAACACACAGAAACACACACGTACGTACCCCTATCATGAGTATACTATATGTATGAATTAATCTATGAATGAATATATAAATATGTATATATATGTATGTACACATACATATATATGTACACTCTCAAGATAATTTAAGAAATTCTTACTAATAGTCATTACTGTGGTGAAGTTGGTAAGTCCCTGGCTTTACTTACCTTTTAAGATTAGGGAATATCATTTTTTTAATGATCTGAAAAATTTTAAATCCTCTTGAAAATCTGGAAGATTTAGCAAAACAAAACAAAACAAGACAAAACAAAAACAACTGGGCCTTTCTTCTGATCCAGTCACCTGAAGCTATGCAGGGTCTGCTAACTCTTCAGCTAGGCCCTGAGCACTGCAGTCTGCACAAACCCACAGCCTCACTGGTTCCTTTCCACCAGCTGCCACTCTGGGAACCTGAGACAGGCCTGTTCTTGTGCCAGCAAATACCAACACAGACTGTGCTTTCAGAAAATTGTGACCCCAACTTGCAGTCCTCGGCTTTCCCAGAGAAAGTACCTGCAATGGAGTTCTGGAGCATTTAGAGCCAGTTTCTTTGCAGAGAATAATATGTTGGCTCCAGTGTTTCACTAGGCACCTTGTCCACGTGTTCTTTCATGGCACTTTGTAATTCCCAACCACTTGGGTAGGATTAGTCTTTAGTTCTTAATTCTCAGCATGGCTTTGCTTAACTTTAGGTATTACAGTGAACTTGCTTTAACCAACAGGACATAAGGGATAGAGCTAGTTCTGAGCTTAGATCTGAAAAGGGTCTATGTGTGCATACTCACTCAGCTGCATGCATGCCACCACAAGGGATGGGCCTTGGTAGTTTATGCTTTATCAGCCTTGACCTGAAATAACACACGAGGAGCTCAAACTCAGTGATGGGCCAAGCTCAGCTACACCCGTGTTTTAAGCACATTAATTCAGCCCAGCCCAGCCCAGATCACCCAATTGCAGTGCCCCAAAGGTACATGAGAAAGAAGACCTCCATAATGCCTTTACCACAGTGCATCTTAGTTTGATGTGCTGAAGCTAGCTGACACACATTAGCACTGAGCACTTTGTCGTGACAAATAACACTAGGTTGAAAGATCATAACATAAAATTATGTTACACATGGATTCTGGTGTCATAGCATTTTATATTAATGAAGCACTTCCAGTTTGCCATTCTATACATCTTTAGATAAACTAAATGGGTGTGAAATAAGACTGATAACATCTTGCTTAACCTCCCACCTATATTTCCAGATAGATAATAGATATCATTGAATCATTTTAGCTCTTATTGTCATAAAAGTTTCAATACATTAATGTACTTAAATGTTTTCATCATCTGAGTCTTTGACAGACTGCAATATTTGTGAATTAATAAAATTTAAGTATTGATTACTATCACTTCTAGATTTCATGAGGCCTAAAAGACAATATGAAGAAGCATTAAGTTCTCACTTACAAAATATCTTACACACATAGAATTCGAAGATGACCAACAGTTTTCAATGAGAAAAATATTGTTTCTCTAAGAAAGCTGAAACTATTTTTACAGTTATAACAGTACTTTTAGTAATTTGGGTATATAGGACAAGGGTAATTATAAGATGGTTATTCACCAATGACAAATATTTTAAGGAGCTGGAGAGAAGGCTCAGCAGTTAAGAGTATTTGTTGCTCTTGCAGAGGAGCTGGGTTCAGTTCCCAGCACTTACAGAGTAGCTTGCAATCATCTATAATTCCAATTCCAGGGGGTCTGATACCCTCTTCTGATCTCTGCAGGCACTAGGCACTCATGTGGTGCACAGACATAAATTCATGAAAAACACTCACATAAAATAAATTGTTATAAAAGAAAAATGTTTTAAATCCCTACACTTTTGTGTTTTCTAAATATATAACAGCCTGAATATGTTTGTGTATGTACATATATTTACACATACACCTATATACACATATACATATATGAACATAAGGAAAGATAATTCAACTGGTGAATGAGAAAGAAAGGGGAGGTTAGACTCTGTCATTTGTAAAAAACTGCTACTCTCATTTGATACAGAACAGGTCTAACAACTATAAAATCACAATAAAAGCACTCATTAGGGCAATCACACAAAAAGACTTGAATGAACTAGATTCCAGGGATGGATGTGCTCTTCATAAAAGCAGAGACCCACCACTGTGTTTATTTCTAGCAGAGCAGAAGAAAGACAGGAAACTAGCCATAAATGGCAATGAGAAGAAAGCAGCCTAGTGTCTGGTAGCTGCACTGGGCTAGAATGATTAAAATTCTGAGAAGCCCCCACTATGAGGTAAGCTGTACCTGTCCGCGAACTTCTTCCTGGGTCACTAGGTGCTGATGACATGTGCAAGCAATAAGAGGGCAGGGAGAATTTTATTTCTGAGTTCTAGGATTTCAGCTACCAGAAGTCAGCAGGAACCCAAGAGAGCTGAAATAGCCTCCAAAGAATTTTAGGCCTTCACAGATCTTGGGGTAGCCTTTCTCTGTAGTTTTTGGAGGGATGATCAGTGTCTTAGTTAGGTTTCTATTGCTGTAATGAAACACAATGACCAAAGCAACTCAGGGAGTTAAGAGTTTATTTACCTTACAGCTCATAGCTCATCATCCAAGGACTCAGGGCAGGAATTCAAGGCAGGAACCTGGAGGGAGGAGCTGAGGGAAACCTGGGGGAACTCTGATTACTGGCTTTCTCCTCCTACTTTTTATATACCCCAGGACCACAGCGCCCAGGGGTGGCACTCCCCACAATGGGCTGGGCCCTCTACATCAGTCACTAATTAAGAAATTGTACTACAGGCAAATATTATGGAGGTATTTTCTCAATTAAGAATCCCTCTTTCAAAATGACTTTATCTTATATCTAATTGGCATAAAACTAGCCAGCAAAGCCAGGAAGAACAAGTTCATGGAAAGCAAAGAATTCCAGTGATAGGATGGAGGGCAAAGAGAACTCCTAGTGGTCATAGGACCTGGCTATAAAACAGAGAAAGACACTAATGTTTGGACAGCTTGTCACACATATGTAAATCTGCTACAATTCCACCTGGAGTCAGAGTTCCAGGCCTATAAAGGGATGGCTCTGACCCCTCCCTCAAAAGATCTGAAGCAGTAATGAACTGAATCAAACTGAACCTATAGCAAAGCCCAGGCCCAGGCCAACCATGACAGACCTCCATTTCCCAGGCCTGGAAGAGAAAAGAGTGCTCATTTTCTGGAGATAGCTCTTTTTGTCTTAGGTTTTACTTTTATTTATATGGTCAGTCTTCTGACTCTACAGGTTGTATACCTGAGGATTCAACCAAGGATGGATTTTTTTGAAGGGGAGTGGGCAATACTGTGTCTTAATTACACACACACAATAGGACCTCACAACTATTTACATAGCTTTTCACTACATTATTATGAGTGCTGTAGAGATGACTAACAATATATGGAAATGTGTGTGCAGGTTGTATGCAAATACAGAGCCATCTATAGATTTTGGCATATGAGGAGTCTTGGAACCAATCCCTGTGGGAACTGTGGGTCACCAGTGCACATGTGTGTTGTGTGAATCAATAAAAGATATACAACTATGTAAGAAAATCACAATGATGGGTTAATGATAGTGTGTGCAGCAATGACCCGGGTGGATCACTGTTGAATAACTGATGAGTATGAATCACAAGCAGTGTCTTACTCTCAGGGTCAAATTTAATAATCAAATAATCTCAGTACTCAATGAAGAAGTACTGAGAATTTAAATTATTGTTTTCTTGTTGGGAAAAAAATCCTCTAAATTCTGAATATTTACTCTTTTCCAAAGACTAACTTAGATACCAGAGCTGAAAAATAAAACACAGCTCATCTTTACATAGAAGTCATGGTCTACTAGGAAAGACAGACCTGTAAATAACTACAAATCAACCAAATAAATGCTATTACAGAATGTACAATGAATGTTACAGAAACCACAGCAAATGCAATAGATACTAATTCAAATAGGAAACGGCAGTTCAGGGTGAAGGATGCTTTACTCAGTTTTAAAGAGACAGTGAGATTTCACAGATGGATATGAATAGGCACAAAAGTGAGAGAAGAAGCAACTTGAGAGAGTGGAAGGCTGTACTGGTTTGCAGATCCAACCAATAACCCAGTCGACTTACAGACAATTTGGGCCTGAGGGGACAGAGACAGAGAAAGGAAAAGAGTAGGCAGTGGATTTGGCTGGACATGATGACTTGAGCCAGAATGAAAAACCTTGAGATCATCACATCAAAGATCCTGACAGGGAAATAATAAAGCAGCTTTGCAATACCTCTAGAACATACAATGTTGCCACTACAGATCAGAATATGGTTTTCTTCCTGGGGCTATTAGCACTGAACAGTGAGGAAGATAGGAACAGATTAAGAAAGAAAAGAAGTAATATTTGAGAGATGAGACCACTGAGATGAAGAAGGTTTCATCATCATAAATACTTATTAGTAATTTCTAGTACTCATTTGTAAGAGGCAAGGCTTATTAATAAAGCAATGCTGGTCTAGTTTATTTCCACGTAATGACAGGTGAATATTTAAAATTCTAGTGTAGGCCATATTTTAATAAAGATCACATATATAACCTCATGAAGACTTAGATATTAACTGAGGAAAAGAAGTATTCTATCCTTAGGAAAGTGTTAGGCTCCAAGGAACAACAGTTTAAATAAAAGTGACGTTGACTCACTCAGTTTCAGGGGAAGCAGCTCAAGGCAGGCTGCTGCCTCTAGAACAGCACCAGACTCCTAGTGTTTGGTTCCATGTTCCAATATTCTTGCATTGTAGTCATAGTTAAAGCAAAAAGAGGAAATAACAAAGCACCAAACACAAAACAAAAATCCGATGAAAGGGGCTAGCAGCAGGGTT
>CABHPQ010172800.1:0-34120 GCA_902168405.1 Peromyscus aztecus | reverse complement strand
CAGAAGTATCTTGGTTCATGGCTGTCCTGACCAACAAAAAAGAGAGAATGAGTCTCAGCAGTGAGCAGTGTCTGTCTATCACAGTTGAGCAGCTACCCTGTAAGGCTACAATCCTACTGCTGTGTGACATGCTGCTGAACATCCCACAATTCTAGGAAGGAAGGCAAATCATTTTCTCTTCAGGAATCAGTTCATTTTTGCTATTAATGAAGGCTTAGATGCACATCTTTTACTTCAAAAGGTTCCCAGGATAATGTAATTTGAACACAGAGATTTTGGAAGTTTACATAAATTTATTACATACAAAAAGACTTTTAGCAGTCCAAGCAGACAGCTGGCATTTTATCTATTATGCATATCAATACCAGTGGAAGTGTGCATGCTTGCTATAACTCCAACAGAAACACTGATGCCTGCACACACTCAGTATTCTACATGCTCACTATAATGGTGAGGACAAACCAGCTGCTATTTGTCTTTCCTGCCCAAATATTTTCCAAATACTACCCTGTTTTTGTTACTGTAACGAGGTAACAAAATTCACAGAAGTAAGCATTTAACAATTGGCTACTATATTTATGACAGATTGCTAAATTTACTTACAGTCCTACTGTTCAACTATAAAATCCAAAAAGTGCTACATAAATTACATGCTTGGTTGGCTTAATGCTAATTTAATTTAAGGTAGTAAGAATTAATTTGATCCAAATACTTGTCAACAGGAAGAATTCTGTGACGTATGGAAGGGTAATGCTAAACTTACTGTTTTCTATTTCTTGCCACTAAACAACATATCAGCTTGCTCATCTCCTGAAATTGCATAAAACAGATAGGAGAGCAAATTTAAACAGTTGTTTGTGCATTCAATATTTACAACCTGGATCTTGCATGACTGACTGGAAGCAGTGAGTTAGAAGGTTTAGCTCAGCAGCTGCCTGAAGTGATGGATGGCCTCGAAGAATTTCTTGTTCACTGACCAGATCAATCACATAACAACGAAAAAAAAATCAGCCCAATCCAAATTCCCAACATTTCCATCTGTATGCAAAGCTGTTGCTGGAAAGAAAGTATCATAAAACATATTGTGGAGCAACTTAAAAATAATAAAAGCCCACCAAAATGATGTAGAATTTAAATATAAGAAATAAGGTAACTGGGTGATAGTTTACTTTTTAACTGAATATTAACTAAAATCTCATGACATTTATATTCCAAAAAGTTATGTCAATTTAAGTGGTATTTTGACTGAGCTCAGACATATGAGAAGGAGTAACAGTTTGCAAATCAGTGAAAGGTTTAAATATCATTGGCAGTATTTGCAACTGGATTTTACTTAATCAGACTAAAAGGTAGTGCTGTGACAATTATCATATACTGCTGCTGTTAATTATTTCAATGGCGGTCCTGAAAAAGGAGTCTGTTAGAGTATGAACAGACATCTGCTGTTTTAAATTACAGTAATGCACACACTAATGGCTAACTCCAAACATGTATATTAATGGAGTCAGCGGTGCAAATGAGGAGCCTTCCGTACTGTGGTTTATAGAGACAGATCTGACTGATTTATGAGACTCCACTGTGACCATCTTCATCCAGGCACTTATGGGTGAAATTCAGATAACAGCTTGAAATCAGTTGTGGTGCGAGTATATCTATATCACAGAAATTAGCAAGTGCTATACATGAGAGCACCACTCACCTCCCACCCCCACCAAGAGAGAGGTGCTAAGCATTTACCAGAACATAGCAATATGATCAAAATTTGTTGTGTGTGGGGGGTGGGCACAGTGGGCCCGAGAACTGATGAGCATAAAGCCGATTTCTTGTTTAATGGGCAGTGGAGAAAGAGGTCTCAGAACCTAGATACTTCTTTTACAAGGCCTAAAAATGTCTGTGTTTAGCATCCAGGGTGGTAGACATGTCATTTAGCATCTCCTGGGGCCCTTGAGCAATCATATCCTCCCCTTGAATAAGTTTACTCCTAGAAGTAGAAATGAGGGAGGAGAATGAGCAAGAGAGTCCAGTAAACGAGAGGAGAGAAAGAAAAAGGATGGGGCAATAAAGAAATGAAAAGAGAAAGGAAGACATAGAAGGATAAAGAAGCAGAAAATGGAGGAGGAAGTAAAGGAGGAAGAATGGAGAGATGGAGAGGGGTGAGGGAGCAAGAGTCAGCTCCTAGCAATAGCTTATCAAATCTTACAGCAATTGATTCATATCTGTCTTATTTCAGGAGATAGTCAGTCTCCTGAAAAACTTTCTACAAAAGTGCAATATAGTATTATACTAAAGAAAATACAGGTGGCCTCCTCTACATCTGAACCTCTGATGACAAGTAAGAAAATGTCTTAAAATTGCTGGACACATGGGAGTCTGTTCTTGGGACTAAACCTTAGAGATGTAGGGTCTAGAGCTGAGGGCAGCAACCTGTGTACTCTTGCAAGTCTAAGCTACTCTTCAGAAGCCAGACATCAGATTTGCTCATGAAGCACTGAGAGGAATGTGTGACTGGGTTTCTAAATTCATACACTAGGCAACAGCTTGGGCTGGAGGCTGGGTAGCTTCACATGAACTCAAGATGACTGTTGTTCTCTAGCCTCAGTTACATCAGCATCTTCTGGACAACTTGTTCAAACACATGCTCTGGGACCACTTTTTCTGTCTGAGTAGTCTGGAGTGGGGCCTGGGAACTTGCAGATCCAATGCCGTTGGTGCAGGAACCACACTCTGTGGTGCACTGACTCAAAGAAATAACAAACAATCTGGGAAGGTTTATACCAACCCTTAGGACATAACTATGACAGTTGGCAACTCAGCAAGAATTCAAATGAGAGAAAAACATGCTAATATTGAGAGGCAGCAGTCCTGAGAGAAAGGCATCATGGGCCAAGCTTTCTACTTATGATGCTCTCAGCTGGGTGTGGCACTTATAATTATTTTTTAGCAGCTAACTTCAAATTTTCTTCTGACTCACTCCCCAAAATTTTCTCCTTACCTACAGGGGTAGGTTTACTGAAACTATGTGTATACTAATGAGCATAGTGGACAGGTTAAATGTCTTAACTAACTACCAAATTCCCAATTAGCTGTTACACAATTAGGTTGGGGGGACTGGAAATGAACCAGAAACACAGAAAAAGCTATGAGAAAAAAGATAAAGACAAGAGAAAAGAGTTGGGAAGGAAGGGAAAAAATGGAGAGGGAGAAGGAGAAAGGGAGAGAGCAAAAGAGAGGGAGAGAATGAAGGGGAAACAAGAATATGTGAATTCATCAAAGCTTTCTAATGCTGGCTCCCATACCCACCTGAAATGACTCCCTTGAGCTTCACATAACCCTAACATACCAGCATTTGGTTTCCCATTGCTTTCATTCACTCATGTTGATTTAGTTAACTAAATGAGTGAAATTCAGTTAGCCTTTCTTCATTCTTAGTGGATCAGGTCAATACTGTTCTTCCTGCCACTGTAACATCTTCAAAGTCAATGCCATGCTTCTATCACCAAGCTGGCAAGGACACAAAAAAACTTTACTTATTTTTTTGACTGCTGAGAAGGTCTCATCCATTTCTCCTACCATACTTTAATGCCAAGTAAAAATTATTAGTTCCTATTTGTTACTAGGAACAACAGAACTAAACCAACTCAAGTTAGCTCACCTAAAACTGTAACAACAGCTCACAAGGGAATGCCACAGAACTTCAAGACCCACCAACTTCCAGTCTTAAAACTGTCATTAGTGACCCACTTTTTCTATAACATTCCCCTTCTGATATATGGTATCGGTTTTATCTTTCAAATACTGAGTCCAGCTACAAACAGGTGCTTCTAGTCCAACATCCCAAAGAAACCCCTAAAAGTTCCTCAAATTGAGCCTATGTCAGATTTCTACCCCTCAAGAATGAACATGACTGAAAAGGATGGGTTAACTGACCTATCAAACACCACTCTAGAACCTGCATTGTGACCAGTTTGGTTAGACACACAAGGTTGCTGATGGGGAGGTACACAAACAAGATTCAGGTGATTTAGGGAGAGAAAAATGTGTCAAAATATGCTAGGCAGACAGCCAAGTCAGGTCGACCACACTTGGTCCTTATTTATGTCATTAGAAGATAATTTAAAATTCATATTATTTTATAGTCCTCACAGTAGTAATTATTTTAAGTAGAAATCATTACTGTAAACTAGTGAATGAGGAGCAAGGCATTTACGTAGTCCCAAGTTATATACCCCAAAATGACTAAGTACATTGTAATTTCACTGTGAGGCAATGTCATCCCATGTAAATGCCAGATGCCTTCTGGAAACTCTGCTGAGAAGGATGTAGCACTTGCATACAATTCCTGCCAGAAATGCAAAGAAGATTCTAATTGTAAGTTAATAACAGACAGACCAAGTAAGGGACACCCTACAACACTGGCCTGAACTTTACAAAATGTCATTGATGCAGAAGACATAGAAAGACTAGGAATCACTCCATATTGACATGTATAATTCTGGACTACAGTCATAGTTGCCATAAAGGAAGAGATGTCTATACCATAAAAACAGTACTGCACCAATGATTAATGGTTTTGAAAGTTGTACAGTGTATATAAATGAATGTCTTTCCTTAGTAAATATACAAGAAGTCACCTGCAAGTATCATCTGTAGATATTTCTGAGAACCTATACTGCTATTCAGAGAAAAACAGTCACAAAAAGTTTCCATTAGACTCTTCAGTGCTGCTCTTGTCCTAAGTAATGTATTTCAGTTGCCTGGGATCCTAAAGCCATCTCAATCACACTATACAAACTTCCTTGATTAATCAGAGTAGAATGTGCTCTGCATAGTCAAAAGATGTAACTATGCACTACTGTCTGTGCTTTCTCTGCTTCCTGAGTGCAGATGAAATGTGATCATCTGGCTTCCGGCCCCTGCTGTCAATGGTTGGCTTTCCCGGTCATGATGAACATTATCTGTCTTAGTCTCTGTTCTATTGCTGTGAAGAGACACCATGGCCATGTCAAATACTATAAAGGAAAATATTTAACTGGGGCTGTCTTATAGCTTCAGAGGTTTAGTCCATTATTGTCACGGTGGGAGGCATGGTGGCATGTAGTCAGACATGGTGATCAAAAAGTAGTTCAGAATACTATATCCAATGTGCAGGAGCAGAGATACTGACAATGACTTGGGATTTTTTTTTCTTTTTCTTTTTCTTTTTTTTTTCTGGAGCTGAGGACCGAACCCAGGGCCTTGTGCTTGCCTAGCAAGCGCTCTACCACTGAGCTAAATCCCCAACCCTGACTTGAGATTTTTAAACCTCAAAGCACACTCCAGTGGCATATTTCCTCCAACAAGACTACACCTACTCCAACAAGGCCACACCTCCTAATCCTTCTCAAGTAGTGCCACCCCTAGTGACCAAGCATTCAAATCTATGAGCCTATGGAGGCCATTTGTCTTAGTTTAGGGTTTCTATTTCTGTGAAGAGACATCATGACCTCTGCAACTTTTATAAAAGAAAACATTTAATTGTGGTGGCTCAATTACAATTCAGAGGTTTAGTCCATTATCATCATGGCAGGAAGCAAGGCAGCATGCAGGCAGACATGGTGGTGCTAGAGAAGGAGCTACGAATTCTTATATCTTGATTCATAAGCAAAAGGAAGTGGTCTGAGGCACTGGGTGTGGCTTGAGCATATATGAGACCTCAAAACCTGCCTCCATATTGACACACTTCCTCCAACAAGGCAACACCTACTCCAACAAAGCCACACCTAATAGTGCCACTTACTTTGGGGGCCATTTTCTTTCAAACCACCACACCATTCTTAATTCAAACCACCACATTCCACTCCCTGGCCTCAATAGGCTTGTAGCCATATCAAAATGCAAAATGCATTTAGTGCAACTTCAAAAATCCCCATAGTCTGTCACAGTCTCAACACTGTTTAAAAGTGCAAAGGTCAAAGTCTCTTCTGGGACTCAAGACAATCTCTTAACTGTAATTGCTATAAAATCAAATTTAAAAAGCAAATCACATACTTCTAACAAATAATAGCATAGAATATACATTATCATTCCAAAAGGAAACAAAGCATAGTGAGAAAATACTGGACCAATGCAAGACTGAAAACCAGGAGGGTAAACTCCAAACTTTGCATCTCCATGTCTGATATCAAAGTCCTCTTCAGAGCTCCAGCTCCTTTCAGTTTTGTTGACTGCAACACACTTCTCTCTCTTGGGCTGGTTCCACACAAGGTCTGCAGCTTTCCTCAGCAGGTATCCTGTGATTCTGGCATCTTCAACATCTTAAGGTCTCCAAGGCAGTACCAGGATTCACCTTCATAGCTTCATTCAATGGCCTCTATGGGCCTCCATGCAGGGACTCCCTTACATGCCTGGCCTCAGCAGCTTCTTAGACATGGAGGTAAATTTCACAACCCTTTTATTGTATCCTTGACTCTAAAGCCAGAACTATGCGGCCAAAGCTACCAAGTTTTAGTGCTTGCTGGAACTAGAACATGGTCCCCTCATTCAATTGCATTTGCATTAGCTTTCTGTTTTCAGTGGTTTCCTTCACTGCTTAAGCTTTTAATTCCTTTACGCAAGTTTGAAACTTAGCTGGATGGGGTCTTGCCCTGAAGTCACTCCCTTTCTCCCATTTAGCATCAGGTTTTCCTTTAAACTTTTTATTTCCTTGAACACTGGGCTTAGTATCATTACATTTTATGGTGTTCCTTTTCTCCCCAAACTGTACATACTGCATTTTTCCTTGCCCAGCCGTTTCTTTTCATTACAGATTTGTATAAGAGGGACCACTAATAACCAGGCGACATAGTCAATACTAGGTTGTCTTGACATCTCCTCTGCCAACACCATTAATCCAAAACTCTTCAATTTAGCTTCAGGAAGATTTTTTTGGACAAGGGAAAAAAAGCAGCCACATTCTTTGCCAAAATATCACAAGAATGGTCTCTGGTCTACTTACTAATATTTTTTTTCTCCTCTGAAACCTCTTGAACCAGGCCCCCACAGTTCAAATCACTCTCAGCACAACTGTCTTCCATGTTCCTACTAGGATGGCCCATTAAGTCACACTTAACAGGTTCAACTGCTTTTCTAGTCCAAAGTCACAAAGTGTTCCATATTTCAGCAAACAAAAGCATGATATGACCTATCACAGCAATATTCCACTCCTGTTCCCAACTTCTGTCTTAGTCAGGGTTTCTACTATTGTGATGAGACACCATGGCCATGGCAATTCTTATAAAGGAAAACATTTAATTGGGGCTGGCTTACAGCTTCAGTGGTTTAATCCATTATTAATCCAGAGGTGGGAAGCACTGCAGCATGCAGGCGGACATGGTGCTAGAGAAGTAGGTAGTTGAGAGTACTACATCTGGAATTGGCAGACAGCAGGAAGAGAAAGACACTGGGAGTGGCTTGGGCTTTTGAAACTTCAAAGTCAACCCCAGTGACATAACTCCTTCAACAAGTTACACCTACTCCAACAAGATCACACCTCCTAATCCATCTCAAGTAGTGTCATGCCCTAATAACCAAGCATTCAAATTTATTTGCCTATGGGGACCATTCTTATTCAAACCACCACACTACCATTCTGGAACCATAAGCTAAAATAAACCCTTTCTTCCTTAATTACAGTATTTTATCACAGCAACAGAAAGTAACTAACATAAGTTCTTTTGGAGTTTCAGGTCTTATTTTAAGTCTTTGACCTGTTTTGATGGACTTTAGTGTATGGTGATGGAAAATACATTTTAATTTTCTGCATGTACATACCCTGTTTGCCCAGCAAGGTTTTTTTAAAGGGACTTTTCTTTCTCTTACATATTTTTTGGCAATTTATAAAAACGAGTTGACTGTAAATGTTTGGCCTGATTTCTGGGGCCACTAGTCTTTTCTCCTGGGCTACATGTCTTGTTTTATGCCAATATAGGATGCTGTGGTTTTTCTGGCTTTGCAATGTGTCCTGAAATAATATATTATGAAAGTTTTGCTCTTTTTGTTTGTAATGGTATTGGTTAATTTGGGGTCTTATAATGTTTCCATATACGTTTCACAATTGCTTTTCTCTAGTGCTGTGCGGAATATTACTGCTGTTCTGTTGGAAAAACCTGTAGTTCTCTTTTCAAAGTATGGACAATATTAATCCTCCCAATCCATGAACATGGGAGGTCTTTCCAAATTTCAGTGTCATGTTCAACATATTTCATCAATGTATTATAATTTTCATTGTAAAGGTCCATTACTTCTTAGTTAAGCTTATTCTTAAATATTTCTACTTAATTTTCTGGCTATTGAGCTTGATATGTCTCAAGAAATTCACTATTGGTATAAAAGCTAAATATTATTGTATGCTCACTTCATTGTTATTGAAGTAACTGACATGTGAGTGTGTGTGTATGTGTGTGTGTGTGTGTGTGTGTGTGTGTGTGTGTGTGTGTGTTTATAAGAGAGAAGGAGGGAGAGACAGGGAAGGGATAAACTGTGGGTGTGAACACACAATTCTATCTTTAGATGTTTCTATAGACGGAATAATCTACAATAGTTGATAATCTGTAAACAAGGGTGATCTAGCTTCTCCCTTTCCTATTTGTCTTCCTTTCATTCCTTCTTCTAGCATAATTGCTCTACCTAAATTTTTAGTACTATACTGAATGAGAATAGTAGATGTAAAGCTGGGTATTGCTGTGCAAGCCTGCAATTAAAAACTCAAGAGGGTAAGGCAAGAGTCTGAGGTAAGAGGATCATGCATCTATTTGTGCTACTTAAGTTCAAGGTTAGTCTGAACTACACTGGAGATTCTGTCTCAAAAAAAATGGTGACAGTGGACATCCTAGTTTTGTTCTTGGTCTTAGCAGAAATATTTAGAAGTGTTTGTGCTGACCTCACAGAATGAGTCTGGAAGGTTTCTGAATTTTGTGGAATGGTTTGGGAAGCCTTGATGTTAGTTCTGTAAGTTTGGTAAAATTTAATTCTGAAGACATCTGGTCCTGAGCTTCATGTTTTGAGGCTTTCTGTTACTGATTCAGACTCATTATTTTTTATTTTCTTAAGGCTTTTATATTCATTTGATGTCATATGTGTCAAGAAACTTCTCCTTTTCTCTGTATTTTTCAATTTATTGATATCCAAGTTTTCAAAATTATTCCTGTTAATAATTTATAATTCTGTGGTGTTAACTGTAATACTTTATTTTTTCAACTCTAAATTTTATTTACTTTGGTCTTCATTCTTTTGTGTTGTTTGGTCTAGCTCAGTGGCTCTCGATTTTCCTAATGCTGCGACCCTTTAATAAGTTCCTCACGTTTTGATGACTCCAACCAGAAAAATATTTTCATTGCTGCTTCATAAGCACTTAGCTCACAGGAATTTTGTGGACCCTGCCACAATCCATTCGTGATTCATCTCTGGGAGATGCTGTGACTTAAAAACTGGGAGGAGAGGAAGACGATACTTGATCATCATTCCAACTCAGGTATGCACAGCTGGCCAGGCCTACTAAGCTATCCAAATTCAGACAACAGGTCCCTTCTCAAGATGGTTCCTCCAGTCCACTGAGGAGTCACTGAGATGATGTGCCAGGTTACTGTGCACACCTCAGGTTACATATATAGTCGGGCTGCCACCTGGGAGGGTTTGTAGTTGTCAAGAGCTAGCACTGCTAGTTTTCATGATAACAGTTGTCTGGAAGCCTTTCTTACTCTGGATTCCTACAGAGGAGAGTCCATTGTGGAGTCTGGGTAGTGGGCACCAGTGTATTTCATTTCTTTGACTATGATTTTGTCCTAGGTTTCTGGGTCTTAAAATGTTTCCATTTTTTTCCTGTTGATTTTCAGTAATCTCTCCTGATTTACATGCAGCTATACACCTGTGGCTTTGGTTCTTCCAAGGGCAGATGAGTGCTGGGTACCTCTGTTCAGATATTTGTCATTTTTTCTTGAGATGATTTCATAGAATTCTGATCTTCAGCTAAAGGATCATGTAAAAAGTTATGAAGTTATTTTTTTCTTTTCTTTACTTTCTTTCTTTTGCTTTGCTAGTTGTAATCCAAACAATTTATTTCTGTTGATTTTCAGAGGCAGGAATAAAAGAATCAATAAACTTGGAGTGCAGCAACAGAATTATCCCTTTGCAATCAATAATCTATAGCAGCTACAGAAATAAATACACTTAAAAATACATCAGAATCCATGATTATAAAATCAGGCCATGTCATTTTCTTTTTACACCTCAAGCACTAAAAGATAGCACAGATATCCAGGGAAAGGCTGGAGATTCTCACTCAGTGGGAAAACACCTGCCTAGCATGCATGAAGTTCTGACTTCAAACCCCAGCACTGTGTGTGGCGGTGGGTAGGAGCTTAGAGAGTCAGGAAATCTAGGATTTTAGACATGGCATTGCAACTAGGAATCCTGAGGAACATGGGCTGAGGAGAAGGCTTAGTGGGTTAACAAGTACTTCCTCTAGAAGCGTGCGGACCTGAGTTTGGTGTCCCAGCACCCATGTAAAAAGCTTGGCATGGCTGTACATGTACCACAGTACTGGGGGTCAAAGCACTGTAACCACAGCTAGATGCTGAGAGCTTGTTGGCCAATAATTTAGCTGAAATGGTGAGCTACCAGGCTTCCAGGTAGGGAAACCCAGTCTCAAGACTGAAGGTGACAGAGAAAGCTATCTGATTTCTTGTTCTGGCCTCCACATGTGCAGACCTAGGTACACACTCATATATGCACACACAAAACACACACACACACACACAGAGGGAGAGGGAGAGGGAGAGGGAGAGGGAGAGGGAGAGAGAGAGAGAGAGAGAGAGAGAGAAGAAAAGTAAAAGAAACCTGAGCAATGTCTTAGGCCTTTTTGCAGCCTCCGAGGTTTTTTTTTTTCCCTATAAAAAAATAGAGAATTGGTAAGATTTTTGTATTCCCTATAATTGAAAATTGAGCAGCTAAAGTTTTTAAAAAACAGTATATTAACACATCACTTTCTAAAATGTGGCTTATTTGTATATTTATTTGAAAGCACTGTGGAATATTGATAATAGTGTACAGCTTTTAATAATGTTCAGATAGTTTATTTTCCATATTATAAATCAATAGTATTTAACATCAGGGTGAAAAAAATGTATATGAAACTGAACAGCTGTGTCTATTTTCTGCTAACAAATGAACCCACCTTCAACTACACTGAGAATTCATTTTCATTGTTTTGAACCATTTATTGTAATAGCCTTTTAAGTATGAAGCAGATATAAAATGTAAGATCACTAAAGTGTTCCAATAAACAGGGAAAACTGCTTGGTTTTAATTAAAGTAGTCTTTGGGGAGTTCTACTATAGGCTTATAAACAGTTTTCATCTCAGTCACACTTAGTGCTCAATAGCTTCAGTCCAGCCTTAAAAGTCACTTTCAAGACCCTTTTGAAAAAATTCATTTCTCCTTACCCACGGTAACTTTCCTCATCTGATATAGTTGTCATCCTGTCAGTGGAGTGTGACTAGGAGAAACCTGCTTTATACAGGGGGGAGTAAAAGGAGGAATTACAGCCCTCTTGTTAGCTTTTCAGAAACAAAGAATTGAGGAAGGAAAGCTGAACAAAACCCCTCTCTAATTATTTCCATCTTCTTTCTTACTGTGACTCTTTCTCCTCTTTTTTCCCTACTTATGGCAACATATAGTACATCAAAACATTTCCCTGTAGCACAATACAACCAATATTATTAAGAACTCACCATGCACATACAGTTCTTCTTGGTGCTATGGAATGATTGTGATGTCCTTACCTTCAAAGAAATCATGTCTACCACTATGGGGACACCCAGGAAGCAGAAAGTTATGACAGCTGGAGGACAGAGGGAATATTTCTAGAGGATCAGTGTTGTGGTCTGAATGAGGAATATCCCCCACAGGCTCATGTTTGAACACATGGTCATCAGTTGGTGCCATTGTTTGAGGAGGTCGGGTCTTACTGGAACAGGTATGTTCCTGGGGAAGCCTTGATGTTCCTGGGGGCAAGTTTTGAGATCAAAGGCCTGGCCCCACTTCCTCCTGTTCTCTTTTTGTTCCCTATCTGTCAATCTGGACTTGTGCTCCTGCAGATATGCCTTTGCTGCCATGACAGACTATATCCCCTCTGAATCATGACCACACTAATTCCTTTCTTTTTGTCAGGGTTTCCATCAAAGCAACATAAAAGTAACTAGTACAGTCTACATTCTGCTTTGCCCTTAGAGAATAACTAAGCTATAAAAGGTAAAGGAATAAAACTAGACTGGATGAAAACTTGAGCCAACAACATGAGAGCATGTGAGAAATTCAGCACCATGGTGGCTACAGCAAGAAAGGGGAATGTGGTAAGCTGAGGAGGGAGAGCTATCTAGCATCAGTCCGAGAAAAGCCTATGATGTCCACTGACAACCACTCTGTGGAGCATTTGGATGGAGCTCAGTCTGCAGCAAATTCTGATGGGCCTGGACTGCACAAGACCAAATGTTGTTACTTAAAACTGAGCTATCAGTCATTTTTAAAGTCAAGTAGATATCCAGTTACCTTAAATACAGATTTGAATGCAATCGAAATTGGCAATGTCATTTTCAGTTAACTAGGTCTTACTATCCAACTTTAAAGAAATGGTTGAACTATACCTGTGGATCTTAACCTTTTGGTGGAACACTGGTAGCCTGTTTTCATCTAAAACATACAAACATGTTCATCTCCAAATATATGTAAGATTTCAAAATGGAGAGTAGGTTATTGTTTCTGAAGTAACAGAAGTAATATAGACCCATTTAAAAAGCAATACCATGGCCGGGCGTTGGTGGCGCACGCCTTTAATCCCAGCACTTGGGAGGCAGAGGCAGGTGGATCTCTGTGAGTTTGAGGCCAGCCTGGGCTACTAAGTGAGCTCCAGGAAAGGTGCAAAGCTACACAGAGAAACCCTGTCTCGAAAAACCAAAAAAAAAAAAAAAAAAAGCAATACCACATCATCTTAAACGTTCTTTCAACTAACTCTGAGAATTCATTTATGTGAATTTAATTCTAAGCATGAACATTACCATCTCACCAATCTTGAAACACATTTTAATTCACTCTTCTCCCCTCCACCACCAAAGTACACAACACAACAAACTGAAAACAGCAAAGAAGTTCAAAGATTTAGAAATGATAACTACAGGAAACTATCATCTACTAACTGCTATGGATTAGGCAACATAGAATTAAGTCTCTGTAAATAATACACAGTTCAACTAACTCTGCTGCAATCTATTGTGATATCTGAGCAGTATCTTTTACAAACAGGGCCCAAAATTTCAAAATTTAATGGTAGCTTCATCAGAATGTAGTATGCCCAGGTCCTCAAATATTCCATTTTCTGGTTGGAAGGGGTGAGCTTGTTGTGGGGGCATAGAAGTAAGATGGCCACTGTGAGATAAATACCATAAGTTACATAAGTACAAATCTAGCTTCTGGCCTTCAGGGAACCCACAGTCATGTGCATATACACACACAAAAATACACACATTTATTTTCAAAGACCCATAATTAATGGAAATTTTCTAAACTCAAGAATTCTAAAGCTATGATATGTCCCCATAGAAGAAATTTTCCTTATACATACACTTGCCAACTTAAAGTCAAATGAATCCTATGATATTGCTTTATGTACTAACAAAGAACTTCCTCATGTTAAAAGAGTTATATAAATGAGAATGTCCCATTAATGAAAATATTAAACATGACTACACATTTTAAGACTATGTAAGTCCTATTACATATTTTATTTTGTAACAGTTTCAAGTTACTTTTATTTGAATAATTAAAATTAACTATCAGAATAAATATAAAACACAGTAAGATAGAATGAGATGCAAATAAGTGGGGACATGTCTCCTAATTATAAATAAATAACAAACAAAAAATGGAGCTATGTGTCATGGCATTGAAGTATCATTCTCCTAAAAGTAGACCAAAGAAAGAGAGCATTCAGGAGATCTGTTACTTGCTATGTCATCCTAAATTATCCTTCTGAGCGGAGGTAAAGGGGAGCAAAAAGTGGCAGAGAACAAGCCTCTGCTATCAGCATATGTAACGGCAAGTCTCCTCTTGTGTCCCCTCAGAACCTCTCCATCTGTGGTCCCACACTTGGTTTGGTCACATGGATTCTGCTAGTATCAGGATGGTAATATGAGCTCTATGGCTACCAGTGGGTAGCCAAACAGCTTCCACACTGAAGAGGAAAGCTTACCTCTCTCTTTGTCCATGCCAATCTTTTCTTTCTAGTTGAGGACCCTGAGGCAACAATGATGAAAGCTTCTAAGAAAAAGCTACTTTTTGTTTCTCTTCAGGGACTTATCCATGAAAAGTTCATAGGCAGCTTAAAATATTTCATATGAGTAACTTAAGTATTAAATATCACTATACTCTCAACTATGGAGATTTAAAAGCTATAAATCAATATTGACTGCATAGTCACCTACCCAATAGATATTAATCTTATCCTCACTATGCAGATGAGGCTGCCCTGTGCAGAGGGTTCAGCACCTGCCAGAATCACCATGCTAATAAATGGCAGTGACTCTCAAGCTCCTGGGTGCCCCGACCCTGCCTTATAACTTGATGACTGGTACAGCAATTATTAACTACCCAGTGCCTGAAAAAAATGTGTATTATGATTTTATAGAACAAGAATTCTTTCAAATATATACACATGTGTAACTTTTCTCTTTCTGGTATTTTATTTTTACTTTGAACAAACATCTAGGTTACAGAAAGGGTGCTACAAAAATAATTTAAAGAAGAAAACCAAATTAAGACATGGGGAAAGACCTTTTACAGACATGTTTAACAAATAAAGCATATAACATCTGATTTATATACCTGTCACATGTGTTTTCTAAAATTTCTACATGAAACCTATTTTAAGGTATGCAAATTTAATACGTTGAGAAAGCCAGTATGCAAAGCATCTTAAAGTGCTCTCTTTACTAATGCATGTTTCAAAGTATACTGATTATGCAAGTACATTTAATTGGATATAATTAAAATAATGAGATTTAAATACTGATGATTTTAAAAAGAAAAAAATAGAAGGTAGGATGAGACATGAGATGCATTCAAAATGACAATGAAACACACAGTGTCCGTTCTACTCTAGTATATAACACTTGTTTAGAAGGAGCTGCTGCTGGCCATTTCTCCCCAATTTTAGATAGGTAGTTTACAGATGGGAGTCACCTGGTAACATAAAAGATTTCACTGAAGGAAAAAAGGATTTCATTGAATAATATAATACTTTGTGTTTGGATAACATCTCTTTTTACAACTAACTAGCGAGTGAGACAGGGACCATTATGTTCTTCAAAGGAAGGTATCAAAATGACCAAAAAGATAAGACAGCAAATTTCCCACATTACTTGAGTTTGGTTAAACGGACACAATCTCAAAAGCTCTCACTAATGTCACTCTGACCTGAAGTTACCAGATCCAGGTATGCTCTCCACTGTGGTGGCTTTCACAAGGCCAAAGAAGATGGCTAGTATATAAAAGGAACAGGCACGCATCTACAGGCTGTAGGTGCTTTTCGGGGTTTAGGGTTTCGAGATCTGCTGTTTCTGACATGGCAGAAGTAGGAAGGGCAGGCAGAAAGTTGATGACAGGGAAGGACCTGGAACTTTTATTAAAATTATTTTCTGACTTCTTTGCTTTACCAAGAACAAAATAGAAAAAGTCATATAAGTGGAACTTTCATTAAGTTAGCCTGAGGTAAAGCTTTGTTTGGTAGGATATTCCAATTTTCTACAATATAGAGATGAAAAGGAATCTTTGAAGTCTACATGACTCTAAAATTTCTTAGGAAAAACAAAGAAACACTGTCTTCAATTAACTCTGAAAATAAGCAGATCACATTACCATTTACTGATGAAGAATGGTGATACAGACACAGATGTCACACTGAAAGTCATGTAACTGGGTAGGGTAAAACAAGAGAACAATTCTGGAATAAACATAAACCCCAGGCTGAATTCCAGGTCAAAACCATTAAAACCTATTCAGACATAATTTCAGCTTCAGACTGTTGTAGTACAGAATCAAAGGATGCTGAAGCTATAAGGGCTGCACATACTTTTAGGAATCTCTCTTTAAAAAAAAATAGTGCTTCCTTCTTACCTTTGTCAGATTCTAAACACAAGCAACATACTCAACAGCTAAGGGCCAATATATGAAGCCCTGTAGAACTGATATCCTCTAAGATCTTTGGTGTGAGAATCACAACTCTACATGCAGCACACCCTATCTACCACACGAGCTTTCACAGAATTTTCAACCCACATATTGAAAACACTGGCTGAGCTGACTGAAAACAAAACAAAAAAATGCTAATTCACTGGCGGCATAACAGTCCAAGATGCCTCTCAGAACTCATCAAGATAATAACAGAATCAGAATAGAGAAAATAACTAATGCAGCTCAACAGTATCTGCTAAAATCAATGCAATTTTTGTCAAAAATATAGTATTTGAAAATCATTCAGTGTGATTGGTGGCATGAAATATAGCAAAAATAGATTTCAATTTCAAGATGCATTTGGATACCCCCCAACAGCGCAGGTTCAGGGTGCTCCTCCTTTGTACCAGCTGTCTGCTCCAGGAGCTAAAGCACCCATGACCTCTGCCTCATTGTACAGTTTGGAAAATAACAAAAAGGAACAAAGTTTTACAAAACAATTGTTGGCTCAAGTCAGTTAGGCATAGTTACACTGAAAGACTTTGGAAAGCTGCAACTAGTAACAAAATATGCAAATCAAAATGACTTTTGTTAAAAAATAGGGGAGTCTTATGGGCTGACACCAAAACTGTGGGATGACTTCAGTACTGAAAAGATCAAGAAGGATTCTGCTACTTCACTTCTAAATATATGTGTCGGTACAGTGAAAACTCTACTTGCCCCAGATGCTAAATGAAATATGAACCTTGTGGCATGGTGTAGCCATCTTAGCTGTAAGTGCAAGATTTTAAATAATATAATTCTTTGATGTTTAAAAAATAGAGGCCTATACAGGAATCAAAGTAATAATCAACAAACGTGAAGTTCTTAGTTTTCATTTAAAAAGAATATTACAAACAACAATAACAAAAAAATGAGTAAATTATGTATTCCTTTCAAAAGAGTAAAATAGAAACAGCCCAGCAAGAAAGCCTTTTCCTTCTGGAACTCTGAGTGTACTATTATGAGAAGCCCCTGAAAACATACAAGGCTTTGCACCTTCAGCTTGTGCTAAGATTCAAGTGAAGTATTTTCTATATATATACTATCACTGTATGTGTATAGTCAGAAAACTATCAGAACTGCAAGTAAAGAAACATGGGCTAGAGATATGGAGCATAGGTCCTCACTGTAAACTAAACATCTGAATCCTGGCTTCAGGAGTTAATAGGACTATAAGCACTGACCGGTCCCTAAATCTTTTAGACTTCATCTTTATCAATGACCAAACAGCTAATAGTTATGACCTATCAAGGAGCTTATGCTTTGTATTTATTAAACTAAAATATCCAGAATGATAATGAAACTGCTAGATATATCATGTTTAATAAGTAGAAATGATTACTACCTTGTTAATTTTCTCATTTAGCATCTATGATTCACCTGTGAGGTATCATTACTCTCATCCCATAGGAGAGATTAATTATATAATTACCCTAAGTCTCCCAAAGTTTCACTACAGATCTGTCCACATCCTTTCTTCTACCTTATACTTCACATTCCCCACAGATCTTACTCTTGTGTCACCATAACATTTTTAAAAATGTGAATGGATCTTTTGTCCTCAGAGTACAGTGTATGAGGGCAGCAATTAGATCCTGCAAGTAAATTACTCTGAATTGCATTACTCCACCACCATCTTCCCCACTCAAACACACTGCAGAACCTGTTATGAGCAGGCCCTGTGTGGTAAGTGCTAGGATGGCATTCTGAGTCTCACAGACAAGGTCTTGTCTTCATGGAACTCAAACTCTATCTCTCAAGGCAATAATTATGCACTTTTAGGGTTGTAATAAAGGAAGCAAGCAGGTACTAGAAAGGGCCTGAGAGATGGATCTCATTTAGTTTGAGGGGAGGATGAAAACAACAGCCTTTTGGAAGAAGAATTCTTAAGAGTAGGAAGGAATTGGCTAGGAAGAGCTGGGGACAAACTAATTGTGCACAGGAATCAAGGAAGGATGGAGGCATGAGGACAGGAAGACATCAATACCCGACGAGAAACATACTCAGATCGGAGGGCATGACAGGAGAGAAGAACAAACCATGACACACAGAACATTAAGGACTTTGGGGTTTATCCTCACTTCACCTGTGGAAATTCTTGTTTTTTTTTAAGACAGCTCACAGTAGATGCAGTGTAGACAGTGTTGAGGGAATGTGGCTGCTTGAAAGAAAATGGCCCCTGTAGGAAGTGGCACTATCAGGGGGTGTAGCTTTGTTGGAGGAAGTGTGCTACTGTGGAGGTGGGCTTTGAGGTCTCCTATGCTCAAGATATGCACAGTGTGGCACTCAGTTCACTTCCTGCTGCCTGTAGATCAAGATGTAGAACTCTCAGCTCCTTCTCTAGCACCATGTCTGCCTGCATGCTTCATGAAGATAATGGACTAAATGAAACTGTAAGCCAGCCCAAATTAAATGTTTTCCTTTACAAGAGTTGCCTTGGTCATGGTGTCTCTTCACAGTAATTGAAACCCTAAGACAAGCTGGTACCAGGGACTTGAGTATTGTTGTGAAAGTCCTTACCATGCTTTTGTTTGAAGGAGTTTGGACTTTGGGGGTTTGGGTTAGGAAAGCAGTGGAATGCTTTAAGTGCTGCTTAATGGACATTACTAGTAGGAGCATGGAAGAGAGTGGTAATGAGGGTATTTTGAATTGTGGGGGCCCTGGCTCAAGAAATTTCAGAGAAGAATCTTTGTGTGTTACCTAGAGATTGTTCTTGTGGTATTTTGGTGAAGAATATGGCTGCTTTTTGCCCTTGTCCAAAGTTTGCCTGAGGCTAAAGTAAAGTTTTGGATTAATTCTGTTGGTAGAGGAAATCGCAAAACTGCCTAGCATAGACTTTGTCCTGTAGTTACTAGCGTTAACTTCTAATGAAGATTTATAATGAAAAAAGCAAGCTGAACAAGAAAAAATAAAAAATGTAAAATTTGAAGAGAAAAGAAGTACTAGCAAGAAGATAAACAGATTAGGAAATGGGATAATGGGAGTGATGACCTCAAGCAAAATCCCACCCAACTACATTTC
The DNA here is from genome assembly GCA_902168405.1 of Peromyscus aztecus. NCBI lineage: Eukaryota > Metazoa > Chordata > Mammalia > Rodentia > Cricetidae > Peromyscus > Peromyscus aztecus. The sequence continues at coordinate 14,821 of CABHPQ010172800.1, read as the reverse complement.
CAACTTGTGAAAACAATCAAAGAAAAGCTTAAAGTCAGGTGTGGTGGTGCATGCCTTTAAATCTAGCACTGGGAAGGTAGAGGCAGGTGTATCTCTGAGTTTGAGGCAAGCCTGGTCTGTCGATGAAGATTCAGGACAGTCAAGCTTAGGCAATGCAGGAAACCATCAAAAACAGAAAGCTGGTAAAGATGTAATTGAATGAGGAGGGCAGGTTCCAGGTACAGTAAGGAGCAGAATTTGGCAGCTTCAACTGAGTTGTTCTGGCTTTTGAGTCAAGAAGTAACTAAGGAAAACCGCTGAGGCCAGACATGTGTCAAGAGTATCCCTGAATGGAGGCCTAGAGAGGCCATTGTGTGAAGCTGTGAAGGTGAAGCCTGGACTGCCTTGGAGATTCAAGATGTTGGAGATGCTAGAGTCATGGGATACCTGCCAAGGAGAGCTACTAACAGGGAGTGGAAACAGCCCAAGAGAAAGAAATGTGCTGCAGTCAATAAAGCTGAAAGGAGTTGGAGATCTGAAGAGCACTTTGACATCAGACATGGAGAAGCAGAGTTTGGCATTTGCTTAGCTAGTTTTCAGTCTTGCTTTGGTCCAGTATTTCCTCACTATGCTCCCTTCCCTATATTTTGGAATGGTAATATATATCCTCTGCCATTCATTATATGTTGAAGTATGTGATCTGCTTCCTGATTTTGATTTTACAGGGTATTACAGTTAAGAGATTGCATGAATCTCAGAAGAGACTTCAAATTTTAGACCTTTAAATAAGTTTAAAACTGTTACAGACTATGGAAAACTTTTGAAGTTGGACTTAATGCATTTTTGCTATGACACAGCTACAAGTCTATAGAAGCCAGGGAATAGAATGTGGCGGTTTTAAAGAAAATGGCTCCCATAGCTAGTGGCACTGTTAAGGGGTGTGGCCTTGTTGGAGGAAGTGTGTCATTGTGGAGGTGGTTTTGAGTTTTCCTGTACTTGAGCTACACCCAGAGTGGCACTCAGTTCACTTGCTGTTGCCTGTGGATCAAGATGCAGAACTCTCAGCTCCTTTCAAGAACCATAGCTGCTTGCATGCTGCAGAAGATAATGGGCTAAATTTTTGAAACTGTAAGCCAGCCCAAATTAAATGTTTTCCTTTATAAGAGTTGCTGTGGTCATGGTGTCTCTTCACAGCAATAGAAACCACAACTAAGTCAAGGAGGAAGCTGGGGAATCCAGAGAAAATCTGGAACAACCAGGTCAACAGTGATGGCATTTTGGAAGTGGGAAATATAGCATTCACAGATTCAAGGTATTTCAAATCCCCAAGGGGCAGCATACTGCCTGGTCCTCAATACAAGCAGCTACTGGTTCTAAAGCACCCCTAATACACATATAAAACCTCTTCCTGGGCACAATAACTGATTCAGAGAGCATAAAAGACATAGGAAGAGGCTGAAGAAATGACTGCTAAACTCCTAAACTAGCTGGCTCCTAAACTAGCTCCACTCATGAAAATCTCTTGATGTATAGCAAAAACCTCTGAGAAACAAAATGCCTTTCTCTGCTCTAACAATGGAGAAATTGAGAAGCCAGATATGGTTTTCCAAGCTTGTTAGAGAAATGTATTATTTAAAATAGTCTAGGGTTATGCTGCTAGGAACAGTACAACAAGAAGGGTACTAAAAGAAAGTCCTTTCCTTTAAGGTAGGGGGAAAATGTGTTAGAACAAAAATCTATACCTATCATTCCATCTTCTTTTTGCTGAAAACATGATCTCTGTCATTTCTGCATGAAACAACTATTTGACTATCAGTAACACATTCAAGTTCATATATGATAAACTGACAGAGAGAGTCTCATTCATGTCATTTAAAAAATTTAACATTATGGTCCAGAAGAATTTATTTTCCTAGCATTATAAAATCAAAATCATTTATAAAATCAACTCATCTTCCATGGGGACACAAGAACATAGAAATCAATGATTATAGTGAACCACATTTACAATCTAATCATTAATGCCAAAAATGTTTCCCATACTTAAACAGGCCAAAGGCACTAGCAATGTGATAGCAAAGAATAGTTGGGTTTATTTAGGTATCAGCTTTTCTCCTACTAGGAGCAAGTTAAGGATACCTGTTGGTTTCTCAATAACTAAAGCTTTAATTGCCATTAAATTAATTAAGACAGTCTATTATCTAGGCTAGAGTGATATGCTCAAACATTTGGGCACAATCTTAATTTTGCAGAAAAAAAAGAGGTGTCATTGGCAAGGAATCCCATTCTAAAGACCATCTAATCCAAAGGCCAACTAGGAACACCTTTACTACTGCTTTGAAGAAGCTCAAAGTATGGGTCATGGTGAGATCCAGGTAAAAGGGGGAGCAAAACTGGATTTTTATGTAAAGAGCTTTAAAGTTTAAAACATAATTTGCCTTCTTTCAATTCAGAAATCATCATTCTCCTGTGCTGAAAATAAAGCTTTCAGTGGTACTTTCTGTGCCTTCAGAATGCCTTTGGAGTCTTGAAAAATGCTTTTTTCTGCAGAGACCAGGAAGTGGTACATAAGAGCATCAAATAATGCTTTGGTCTTCTCTCTCGAAGAACTATTTTAAGATTGGTGGTGGCCTTGGAAGCTGATAAAAGAAGATCTTACAAGTTCACGGGGGCTTAAGGTTGAATAAAACAAAAGTGTATGGTGTTCCATCTATGTTTTATCTAAAAAAACAAGGCTGTACCTTATAAGCTAAAATTCAGACTCTTTAACAACCTAAGAATCACTATTTTCCTAGCTTATGTAAACAGAGAGGAATTAATAACTCATTTACTAAGAACATTCTCTCCTTTAGTTTATGCTGCACACTGATATAGCTGGAACTTCTGTTCAGGACTGAAGACAAATGCCTAGGCCTGAACCATGTATAGCTTTTAATTAAAAACCAAACAATACAGAAATTAAGCAACAAAATCTTAGAAAATACTCAATTTTGTATGAAATTACAAATTAAATATTATTTTTATTGCTAGTATTTCACACAACACATAGCTCAACTGAATAAAAGTAATTTATTTTAACTTTTGCTAAGCAATCTTGTAAGGCCACTGAAAATAAATATACTCCAAGCTATCTTTACATACACAAAAGGAACCAATATATCAAAACTACAGTAAATAGTGTTAAGAGGTCTTTCAATCAATATTAAGCCAACTGTAGTTCTGCAAAGAAACAAGAAAAACATAAAATCATAACCCAAAGCATCTTCTGAAACAGATGAAACCTGCTTTCTTTCTCCCAAGAAATTTCAGAGTGCAGCAATATCCAAGAAATACAACTAAATTATTTTAATTACTTCATGTCAATCTGATAAGTCACTACTGTTTAATACAAAAAAACCCTGTCACTTGCAATTAATGACTGTTAGCACTGTTTCAATTGATCAAATGTCTAATGCACATAAAACATTCAGAAGAAGTTCTATATATCTTACAGTAATTCAGTGGAGAAGTCCTGTCCCAGGGGTATGTAAATCTGAAGTACAAGAAACCTCTGGATCAGTCCAACTAGAAGAGAAAAAAAAAACATAAAATGAACTGTTCAGGCCTCTTACATGTGCACACAAATAGTCAGTGCTCCAGCAAGCTGCGGAGTCCAGCACTTCAGGAGCAGAAAGGCGTACAGTAGCACTATCCATGATTTATAACCCGATTATAAAGGTGGAGACACTGATGACAGCTGAATCAAACTTCAACTCATGCTGCACTGTAAAGTTCCATCTGTGGCACTGGTGAATTTTTTATGAAAATCAAAAAAGGATTTTTATTCACTCATTATGCCATAAGAGAATGTGAGCATGGAACTGCACTCCACATACATGTATAAAATTGAACTATGGATTCCCATCAGGGTGGTCTTAAAAACATGTGGCAATTATTTTTATTCTCTGACAGGTTTTATAGTCTTACTAAACAACTCAATAAAGAAGAGCAGCTCAAGAAAAGCAATTCTAATTATGACAACTACAACTGAAAGCTTAATGAAGCAGAGCTTGGTCATGCAGTCTTAACAATGTCCACACTTAGCTGGATGGAGGAACATAGTTTCACTTATAAATTTGTTACCACATTATTAATTAATTAATTCTTACTCAGAAATGACAGCTTTTATTCACTATCACCAATTTCATGCGGATTAAAAAAATGAGAAAAACCAACACACATGGCACTTTTGATAACTGTAGTCTACAACAGCTTAAACAAGTTACTTGATTTTTATACTGTTTCTCTACATCCAGTCACTTAAGTCATTCCCTCTAAGGTTTTGAACTTTTGATTGATCTCTCAATTTATGACGCTTTTGACAGACGTGTTGGTGTCATCCCTTCTAGGGTATTGGTATGGGTGAACTGTAGAAGAACTTGGCAGGCAAGGCACATAGAAGATTCTGGGTTCAACCCTCGATGAAATAGAAAACAGCAACAAAAACTCACAAGGATCACATCTCCCAAAATACACAGGTTAGGAACTTATGAAATAAAGATGTCATAACTTTGTCTATGACCTTCTCCTGTAAATTCAGAAGTACAAACAAATAGAAAAAAAGACCTGGCCAAACCAGGTCTGATGGTGGTTCCCTACAATCCAGCACTTAGGAAGTAGAGGCAGGAAGATATGGAGTTCAAGGTTCATCCCCAAGTTCAGAGCCCACCTAAGCTATGGCTGGAATGCTTGCCTAGTGTGTACAATGCTGGGCTCAATTTCCAGAACACACACACACACACACACACACACACACACACACACACACAGACACAGGAGTCCAACGAAAGCAACTGATTTAAGGTGATGATATGTTTTATTTATTCTAGTAATAAACTTAATAAATTAAATATTTCAATCCCATAATAACTTTTGATCATTTTATACAGACTTTCTGGTTTGTAATTCCTATAGTAAGCTGTTTTACAACATTCCTGAGAAATATAAGCCATTTCTATTTTTTATACCAAACTTTTCTATAAACAAACATAACTGGCCAAATACATATATTAAGGTTTATGAATGTTTTCATCAAATATACAAGGATAACTTCTTTTAAATTATCAAGCTTATAAATGTATTCAGAGAGAATCCTAAGTTAAACAAAACAGAAATGGGAGATTAAAGGCTCTACCCTAGGAAATTCTCTAGGAATGTGTTCTATTACATTTAGAGAGAGATCCAATGTGGCAACCAGAGTTTTGACCCACAAAAGCAAAGTGAAATAGCAAAATGAGGCCACCTCAAATAAGCCACTGTCAGTCAGCCTCATTGGTCTCTTGCACTGACTGGTCCTGTAGGGAGAGTAGTGCCATTTCCACATTGGCCTCAGCTGGTAAATAGAGCTTGGAGAACACCAGGTCAAGAACACCAGCCCTTTAAAAGGTGCCACAAATCTCACTGAACCATTATTATTTCCTTCAAGAACAAAGTGATGCATGTAAAAGATCATTTTTTAGAAATGAAATATCTCTTTCCTCAAAAACACAAAACAAAATAAAAACAAAAAGAATTCTGACATTCCACATTCTCACACACTGAGGCCCTACTTTCCAAAAGGCTTTCACATGTGATGACACCAAAGGGTGATGATATGACAAACTTTAACAACATTTGACAAGCTGGTTCTATATGGCAGTGATGCTAAATAAACTCCACTGTCGTATATGGTTCCCTGGCCTAGGAAATTTAAACTGGCTCTTCATGTCTGCATTGTATTTAAAATAACTCTAAGTAATACTGAATATGGGCCTCATTAGTTTTAAAAAGAAGGCCATCAAGTATATAAATATATAGAAATTCCTTGTTAAGTGGCAAAGCCTTCATTTCTTTTTCTTTTAAATATTTAAAACCATACTCAACTTATAAAATACCATTAATTTTAAGCAGTGGTTTTAAAGTTGTTTCATTAGAGCAAATGACAAATTGCATACCTCACATACATTTTCCAAGGACTGTGTCATCCAAGAAGTAGGATGAGGCCACAGACAATCATTCTCCCTCACTGCCCAGAAAGCTCAGCATGAACTTACTCCACGACTTCAAACACAGCCTTAGCATATTCTTAATTTCCTTTTCATCCCTAAAACTGGGCTAATAATTTCCATCTGTACCTCAAAGAATCATTTATAAGAAATAGCCTTATCATTTAACAAAGATTATTGATCACATGCTGTACACAAGTCTTGCTGAAGGTTTTTTTCAGTAAATAAGACCATCATAATCTATGCCCTCTTGGAATGTGCAATATGGTTTCACAAAAGAGAAGGTCAAAGTTCTAGGACTGCATTTAACTATAGTTGCTTGAAGGGAAGGGGATGGTCAGTAAAAGTAGTCCTGAAGAAATAATGCAGAAACTGAGCTTGGGAGAATAAGCAGAAATTGACTGGAAGGGGGGTAGAGGTGTAGGAGAGATGAACAGACTGTAAGGTGGATTCCTCCATCGTATGATGATGTGGGATTGTCCATAAGGACTGAACAGCTGAAATTAACCTTAAAATGCTCAGTCGGCTGGTGTAAGACACTGCAGAGGGAAAAGAACAGATTGTAAACCCAGTCATATGGAGCCTTGAAGGCCAGGTGAAAGATATGGGTCAACCTAAAATCATGCATTTGTTCAGTACAGATTAATAAGACAAAATAAACAGTTTCTATCAGTGGAATTTGCTTTCTGAAAATGGTTGGAAAAACAGTAAAACAACTAACAACACACACATGTTTAGTTCAGTGTTGTTCATAGTTTGAGAGCAGGGCAGGAGAGGGGCCAATGGACTGAAAAATGGGAACAATATGAAGCATAGGTATAACTTACGGACATGTCAGGTGGGCCTCATTCAAAGGTGGCATCTTAGTAAAGGCTGGAAAAGAGAAGAGTATGCTGGGTTTCAAAACAGCAATGGCCTTGAATGGGTGGAATGAAGGCCAGAGGAAGAGCAATGAGAGAGAAAGCCAGAGAAATAAGAGGGAATCAGACAATTGTATTCCCATAGAGAAATTATTTTTACTTTAAGGAATGGGACCTTTTCCAGGAGAAGGTAACATGTTTCACATGTCACTTAGAATTGAGGAGTTCTACTCTGGCTGCTAATTTGGCATTGGGCTACAAGGAGGTCCAATAGAATGTAACTGTAATAATCCAGGCCTGAGAGAGTGGTGAGAGCAATACTGAGGGTAGGAAGTGGGGAAACCTTCAATCTTTTCCCCAGTACTACTGATATCTTCTTAATGGATTCAGAGAATAAAGAAATAGAGAAGCTGATTTAATGAAGAAGTTTGGTCTTGTCAGTTGAAGAGGGAATGCTGTTTGCTAGCAACAAAGGCAGGGGGAAAAATCACAAGCAACCTTGGCCAGGAACTGGGTTTTACATACACTACCCTTAGATGGTCCAGGAAAAAAGACTAGTAAATACCTGATGTGCAAGACTGAAGTGAGACAGAAATGGCATTAAAAATCCATGATCCTGAAGCTGATAACCAGGGAGAACATGTAGGTAGCCACAGGGCTAAACATAAAGACCAGAGTCACTGTAGCATTCAGGTGGCAACCGAAGAAGAAGAGCAAAAAGAAACTAACAACAACCTAGTGTACAGTAGGATGAAGAATCCTAGGAAGTAAGTGAAAGAAGTGTATAGAGGGGGTGCTGGCTGTCTCAGATGCTCCCAAGGGTGAAGATGAGAGCTGAGAACCCCCATTGGTTCAGGAATACAGAAGACCACTCACTCTGATAAGAGCACTTTAATAAAATGGTGAGATCAAAGACACTTAAGGGTTTTAAACAGAGCAAGACATAATTTAAAAAGAATAGCAAAGTAGCAGTGAGGAGACCTGGGGGAACCACAAGAAGCCATCTTCATCTTTTAGAATAGTTGAACTCAGGCTTCAGGGATACAGATGGCCGGACACACACTATTTGATTCAGATGATTCAGCAGGGAAACCAACGACTTTGAATGTGACTCCTGAATAGAAAGTCCCTACTGGATATTTATGTATGACAGTGATGCTTCTCACACGGGCAACTCCATACAACACCAACCAAGTTGAAGGGTGGAAGAGATTTATTGTACTGGTGAATGACACACTAAAGTGTCATTACCAAGGGCAGATGGTTACAATTAGAAATTAGAAACAGAATTGTCAAAGTTCCTTATTGTAACAAATTTAACAAACTTATCTGAACATCAACTGTATGTCATCACTGAGTTAGGGGTTACAAACCTGACTAACACCCTGGAGAAGTATACAACGTAATACTCAAGTGTCACATGCTCCATCATTTGATGGGTATTATTTACCTAGCAGGCTCACAGACCTGGGTTCAATTCCTAGCTACATAAATAGAACGTATTAAAAAGAACATGTATCAAGTACCTTCCATGCACCAGACTGTGGAAAGACCTGCTGTTGGTACATGATTTCTAGTTTTAATTTCCTTTGTAAACTGTACAGATTCTAGGCTTTATGTACCATTTCAAGCACCATGTGACACATATCCAACTTGGAACTATGACGGAGTTATTTTTCAGCTGGAACCTCCAGCTCATTCCTGCTTGATCCAGAAAGCCCCATTCCTCTCTCTCCAACCCCCCCACCTAGAATCTCCAACAAAGAAAAGGCATCAAAAGGCCCAGTTCCACATTCTTAGTAGCTGTGACAGCTCCTCCTCTAAAGTTGCCAGTAGCCCAAGACCGTGTCTAAAGTGGTCAGTTTTTTAAAATACATGGGCACAAACTCAGCTTGTGGGGGACACATCATCACCCCTCGCCTACAGGGTATATATGCTCCCTGCTTTACTTTGGCCACGTGACTTCTCTGGCCCCAATCTCTGGGGTTGGGGGGGCTCAACTGGGAGTTGATTTGCTCAAATATACCTGTTCTTTTGCTTTATCAATTGGGCTTGATCTGGCTTACTGCATTGGCAGAGAAACCTATTATCATGTTTCAGAAAACTTATTAGTTATGAGGAAGTTCACTTACGGCAGCAAATTAATTAAAAATTTTAATAATTATTCCCTTTCAAGGTCGATTTCTTATATTAGGTTATAAAGAAACAACAACAGAAAACACAGGGCAAGGGGGATGCCTCAGCAGGTAAGTGCATTTGCTTGCCAAGCTGACATGAGTTCATTCCCAGAATCCACATGACAAGAGAGCACTGACTCCCACAAGTTGTCTTCTGACCCTCATGTACACCATGGTGCATGAAGACACTCACACAATAATAAATAAATGTAATAACAAATTAAAAACACAACTGATTTATTTACTTAGGACTCATCAAGTACAATTTAATTCAGAAAGATTACTATTTAGGAGCAGTCAAACATACATAATTTCATTATGAAACTTTCTTCATAAGCATCTAATATAGTCAGAAATACAAATGAACTATGTAATGTCAAGTTTGCATAAAGTATATATTAACTCTTAAAATAGAAATACGTAATGATAATTGAACTTAATTTAAGTCTTAATTGAAAGCCACTTCTCTATTCAAGGCATGCTTTTTAATTTCAGTTTAACCATACCAACCTCACACAGAAGGTCATTTTATACAAGTAAAAATAACAACCAACTTTGTTATCAAAACATCCAAAAAGCTCATGTGAAGGCATGAGTGGCAGGGAGACCACACAAACTATTTCATGTGTTATACTGTTGCACATGCTATGGGAAAGCCAGATTAATTTTTAACTGGAGGGCATTGTGTAAGAAACATATTAGAAGATTCTTCTGTTTCTTCTAATTAAAAGTCATCATTGTCACATTTAAAGAGGTAATTATAACACATTAAAACCAGTTTCTGAGGAAAGTAAGAAAAAAACCCAAAAACCTGAATAAAAGTAGAAAGGGGGATCGGGAGTCTGTATTTAGTCACTTTGGTAAAGGAGGAATCTTTCTCAGAGCCAAATGAGAAGGCTGCTAGGACCGACTGATTTCATCAATACCATGACCCTGGGCACAGATGCCGAGGGCACTAAAAGGCAGGCATTTAGACTGTCTGTACAAGCCAAACAATAGGGGCAAAAAAGACTAACCAGCTTCTAACAGTCAAGTTCCTGGAACATATCTGTTTCATAAAGTCAATATTCCAAAACAGATGAACTGTGTCTCTCATATGAAAAAAACTACAATTTCAGATATGCTTCCCTGACTTACTTATTTTAGTTCACTTTACTTACAAATACAAATATATATGAAAATGAAAAACAACAACAAAATATCCTGCTATCAATCATATACCCAATTAGGAACTATGAGGAAGCCATATTTCCTTGTGGCAGCAAATTAATTTAAAAAATTTAACAATAATTATCTATTCTCTTTCAAGGTTGATTTCTTAGTTTATAAAGAAACAGTGGCAAAACACTTTAAATTAAATCATCTTCCATCCCTAGTTTGCATGGCTTGATTTACATCTTAGAAATTTAAAATGTCACATAGTGCTTAAAATGGTACATAAGGCCAACTGATCTGTACAGTTTACAAAGGAAATTAAAATTAGAAATCAGGTACCAACAACAGGTCTTTCCACAATGCCTGGTACATGGAAGGTACTTAATACACGTTTTTTTAAAATATGTTTTATTTATGTTGCTAGGAATTGAACCGAGGCCTGTGAGCCTGCTAGGTAATGCTCTATCACTTGGCTTTATCTGCAACCCTCTAACAAATATTCTTAATGAATGAAGACAAAGTAAATGACAAACACAAAAAAGAACTGCCTATTTATTTCTACAAAATATCAGAACTCTATATTTAACCAGTAAGACATAGTTAGTGGAAAAGTTTGATTATATTTATACATTACTCAAATTAATCACTTTATTGAAAGCCTAATCTGATGACAGAGCCTAAAATCCAACCTCACCTTGGCCAACAACTGCTCCTCTAGACCACATCTTTAAGCCACCTTGTAAGGCTCTGTCTGCTTTGAAATGCTGCTGCTAATTTTCATACTGGAATTAAGCCTGCAGCTGTCTGCTAAATAGCATATCTATACTTCTTAGATATTAATGTTCCCTAAAGGTTTATCACTTAGTGTTACTAATAATATCTTGTGCAATTTTTTTTATTATTTTTGTTCTTTAAAAAAAATGTTCTTCTAACTTATAAATTCTTGAGTTCCTGTTGAAACTTTGCCTTAAACACCTGATTTTCTAATAAGAACCCAGTGTTTCTTTGTTCATCTGTAAAGAAACACTGTGAAAAATCCTTCATACAGAGCTGGTGCTCAACAAATACTATTATAATAAGTGGCTACTAAAATAATCTTCCAGGACTTAAAATAGTTCTAAACTTAAAGAAGATAGTGAGGGAGGCTATTTTCCTAAATTGCATGGCATACAGTTGATTTCTACATAAAATATCAGATGACTTCACACCAGCAGATCTCACACCAGTCCTACTCATATGCCTGCTTCTAAGACACAAAACATAATTCTCTCAAACATTGAATTTCAGTAGTAGAAGTCTTACTCACGTATTTGCTTATTCTCCTTTGGTAACTGAATTCTGTTGGTTTGGCTGCTGCCTTCCAGGATAAATACAAAACTTTTAACTTCTTTATCAAACTCCTATGGGACAAAATAAAAACAGCAGTAATTGAAGCATATCTTATTTGGCTTCTTCCATAAAAACTGGAACTGCAAATTTCCAGAAAAACAAGTCTTTTTTCTTTTTCTCTTCTTTTTTTTTTTTTTTTTTTTTTTTTTTACAAAAGACTTAAAAATAGACTCAAATCCTGATGATGCTTTTATCTTGAGACTTGTTGGGAATGGAACACAAAACCACACTAGCCACACAGCTAATTTCTTATTATATGAAAATATCTTTCCTCCAAATGAAAAAAAAGTTTTCCAACTTCAGGGATTCCAAAGTAACTCACTGGCTCTGGGTATAGTTGCTTCTCGCTGCCTGTATGCAATCCCATCTGAGTGCACAGCTCATCACCACTCCCTGCATAGCAAAGAAAGTACCTAACTATGTGCTGAATTCATACTAGAAGTTTTTTTGCTGTCAGGCCATAGCTCAAATGGAATTAATTATGTATTATTTCATATCTTCTGTGACTTTGAAAATTCCATATATATTTAAAATCATTATGAATTAAATGAAACAATTATGGTTATCTAGAAAGTTAAGTTAAGGGGCTGGAGAAATGGCTAAGTAGTTAAGAGCACTTGTTGCTCTTCTAGAAGATTCAAGTTCAGTTCCTAGCACCTACGCTGGACAGCTCACAACCATCTATGTCTCCACCCCAGAGCATCAGATGTTGTTCTCTCGCCTCTATGGGCACACTCACAGGTGACATATACTCACACAGACACAAACATAAACATAAAAATATATCTCTTTTTAATAAATAAGACTTCTATAATAAGTCTATGTAATGTCCATTGTAATCACATCCCCTATGTATGTGCAATGAACATACATGTACCAAGTATATTATTTATTGTATTTAAGCACATGTTGGGCCTGCCCAACCCTGCAGCAAGTCACAAAGCACTTAGATATGCTGGTCCCTACCCAGCTCTTCAAACTTAATCTCCTCATCTGAACACCAAGAGCTTTCTCGTTTTTTTGAAAATTCCAAACTTTCTTCTGACACAGGGATTTTGTTCATACTACTCCCTTTGTGGAGTGGTCTTCCATGCAGCAGTCTCTCTTTATGCCTGGCTGACTCTTAGCACTTGTGTTAGTTACTTTGGGAAGCTGTGAGGAGTCAACATAAAGAACTGAAAGCACAACAATATTTATTCTAAGGTCAGGGTTTCAAATATTTCAGTCCATAGTTCCTTGGCTCCATGAGCCTGGGCAAAATATCCCAGTGGCGGCAGCATTGGTGGAAGAGCTTCTTCATGGGAGATAGGAAGGAGTGTAAAGAACAGAACCTGGGACCGAGCACAACCTTCAGATGCCCAGACCCAGTGATTCACTTCCTACAACTTGGCCCCACCTCCCAAAGTTTCTACAATCTCTCAAGATAGCACCACCAGTTTGGGAGCAAGTATTCAAACATCTGAGTCTGTGGGGGGTACATTTTATATTCAAACTATAACTCAATGCCACTACTTAGGGAAGCCTCTCTGGCACATATTCTCTGAGTACCATTTCTCTGTCATTCATCCTTGTCTTTTTGATCCTTGTCTTTTCCATGACTTAATGTTCTTACCTATCAGAGGGGCATGTAGCTATCTACCTCACAAAGTTATTCATATTATATAACATTATGTAATATGCCTAATGTTATGCTTAACAAACATTAGGCACTCAATAGTAGTTGTAAGTTTCATCTATAGGTATTCTTATTCTCCTGAAGGCATTCAGCTCTTGCTTCTACAAGAGAGAAAAAGGTATCCATGGAGATGGAGACAGGTTTTCAGGTATGGTGGCAGCAAGTGGAATTGGCTTCCGCCTAATGGCTCCTGTTTTCCCTGGGAAGTGGGGGTGTCTGCTTCTGATGAGTGAGAAAGGCATGCCTTAGGTATGGGGCTGAGAGTAGGCAGTTTGGTGGTTGGAAACCAAACATGACAAGAAAGGATCATTTTGGATACTGACAAGAATATAACAGGATAATTTTCTGGACTATTGAGGTTGGATTTACAGTGTTATCAACCTGAAAACTGTAGGTATTTTCTTCAAAAGTACTGAGAGCCCAGGTACAGGCAAAGGAAAGACTAGGGATCCCACACAGGCTGGCTAGGCAAGCATCATGATAGGCTAAAGAGCCAAGGCATTCGAGGTCCTTACTGGAAAGTGGGTGAAATGACACTTTAGTTTCTGCACTGGAGAGAGATGAGAATTCAGAGAAAGTAAATAAAGCTAAACACAAGGGGGGAACAGAAAAGTATGTGGCCTGAAGAACAATCTGACTGAAGAACAAACACAGTGGGAGGACTGAGCAAGTGGCCTTACGAATCCAAGACTGAGGTCAGTGAAAGACGTCTCTGTCTCTCACTTGTAATTTCAGAGGTCCTGCTGTTGGTCGTGATGAGGTCAAGGGTGTGACAGTGATAATAAGGCTGTAGCAGAATGAGATGTCATTAAAGATGATGAAATCAAGAAACCCAGAGGCCTAGTCCTTAGAGAGATGCTCTTCACTGACATCAAAGTCACCTAAAATGATAAAGCAGGGCTCAGAGTACACTCAGCAGTTATACACCATATGTGGCAGTCTTAACCAGCTAAGGAGTGGTGTCTCGGGGCGGGGGCCGGGGGATGGACTGCAGCCAACAACACAAAGCCTTTGCGGGTGAAAGAAAAGAAAATCAGTTCTGAAGTCTGATCGAGCCCCCTTTTCTATGACCTTCCCTCACAGTCCTTCCCAGGGTTTGACACTTCTAACACTTACTTTCCAAATCACAGATGGACTGCCAAAGATCTTCCATTTTGCTCCAGGATTTTTCCCCTGAGCACTAAAGATTTCAACAAATGCACCTCCCTAGAAAATAAAACCAAGAAATTCAGAGTGAAATACAATGCTATGGTAGAAATCCTATCTACCAGAGTTTAAAACCAGTGTTGCAGCCATCTGTCAGTTAAACTGACTTGGGAAAAACATTATCCTTGTTATTATGCCTATTTTATACTTTGGCTGCATGTAAGCCACAACCATTTGATTTGGGTCACCTTAGGCTACTAAGGAACTCACTTTTAAAACATGATAAACATCAATTGTGCCATAGAAATATTACAGATGGGGCTCATTGACTTGACATGTACATATCAGGTCTGTAAAGCATTCTAAAAAGACCAGACTAAAGGGCTTAAACTCAATTTGTAAACTAAACCAATAAAT
>CABHPQ010172799.1:0-28919 GCA_902168405.1 Peromyscus aztecus | reverse complement strand
AAAAAAACTTAGAGATCATTCATAAAGTATCTGACAGTTTCATTTTTCTCCTGCCAAGTGATATTTTAATTTTGAGATAACTGACAGTAAGACGGTGATCATATAAGAATTTCATACCTGATATTCTCTTAACAGTCTCTTGACCAAACAACATTGCATTGTCCTGAGAGACTGATGAGATCTAGCCCTCTGAGATGATGTATCAAGATGAGCAAGATGTCTCAGACAATGACTGGCTATTCATAATAGATGAATCCTGGTAGGGTCTACCAGTCCCCAGATATCCATAGGGAATTTCTAATAAAATTCCAGTGTTTTTCACTTCTCTGAAATCTGCAGTCCATGAATATCTATTACCAGATTCCAGATCCAGTGGGGTTCAGGTCCCAAAAAGAAGGTATGGAGACAGCGAAGGAAGGAGACTGATACAGTCTGAGGATGAATCAGGATGACTGCCTGTTTATTGAATATAGGCTATACCTTATGTACTCTATAATTACATCATAGTTTGACCACAAGCAATATTGAAAACAGACTTAATGATTCCAGGGTGAAAATGGTCATCAACGTCATTATAGCATTTTTCTTGAATCAAAAAAGCAGTAAGTTTAGGAAAAATCTAAACGCTTATTGTCCCCTAAGTTTCAGTAACTCTATCGGGTGCCCTCTTACACTTCCTCCTGCATGGTCTCAGCCTCTGTGGTCAGGAAATGACAGACATTGAGTCTTGAGAAACAAACCCATAAGATTTTCATTTTTCAAGGGATATGACACAGTGTTTGTACCATCTAGCACAACAAGCATTGAGCTGTTTTCTAATTGCATTCCTTTGTGCCTAGTCTTATAATATGGGCCTGTACCCCTCATGAGCTCCCAAAAGGGAATATCCTGATATCTCACTATTTTTCCATGATACAGTATCATTCTGATTCCTTCCAAGTACGCACCTGTATATGGAAGAGGGGGATCAAGCCAGTCTAACTTTATAACAGAATCTGCTCCCCAAGGGACAAACCAGATCTTGTCATTCATCCAGTAAGCCATGACTGATGGGCACTATTCTATACTTATTTATTGTACTCTTGCCTTTAATGGTCTCAGGTTCTAGATCTGGGTCCATTGTTTCTCTCAATTTTGTGTTTTCATCTAGGTATGCCCCAGTTTGCAAATCTTTAACTTTTCTATACTTGGTATAATCGAGGTGGGGGCGGGGTGCAATGGGGAGCCCTGTGTGTAGAGTGGGCAGAGTTATCATGCTCTATAGTTCCATGGTAGCAGGGATTTTTTTCCCCAAAGAATTATTTGGTTTAAAGAGACTGCCGTTGTATATGTTCTCATCCCTCACCAAAGCTCACAAAAAGTTCCCAAAGGAAAACTGGTTCCCAAAGTATGTGGAAACTCCCATAACACATAGTGAAATATCGTTGAAAATGAAGGTAAAAAGGTGGTGGAGAGTTGTGGTCCACAATGTAGAACTGCTGGAAGTTTGTCAAGCAGCAGTAGTCATCATGCAGTCCACACCAATCTATATATTTTAAAATAACTAGGATTTGGAATCATCTAAAGTCCAAGCATAGATACTGCTATAACTTTTAAGATTTTTTTTAACTATGTAACTGTGTTTGCATGTGTTTGCACAAATAGATTCAGGTCTCTGTGAAAGACAGAAGAGGACCTCAGATCCCCTAGAACTAGTTTCAAATGGTGGGGAGCTGCCAGAAGTGGGTGCCCGGAACAAACTCATGTCCTCTGGAAGAGCAATGAACGCTCTTATCAGTTAACCCACTGCTCCATCCCTGAAATTACTAGTATTTATATGATTTCATGAACTCTGAAATTTAATTCCCTTTAAAAGTTTACTCCAATACCCTCAACTCTTTTCAAAGATTTCTATCTTCAATAGTCACCCAGTACTGGAGCAATAGTAAGAGCTCAAAAAAAATCAATTTGAATAAAATATATTGCATTTCCTTTGGGGAAAAAAATCTACATTTTTCCTCCTCTAGCCTCTGTTTCATTCTCGGTGTCTCAATCTACTTACTTAGAAATACACTATACTTCTTATCCATTGAATCTATCACTGTATCAAATATTAGTCACACAAGATAGGGCTTCTGGTGCCATGAAATATCAAAGAAAGCGCATTATAGGAAATCAGAGGAACTGGCATGTTTGTAAAGAGAAAAAGGTTTTAAAAGACAGAAATCCAGAGTGATATAGCTAGTTAAGTGTTTTTGCAATGGAAAGTGTTGATCTCTGTATTTTCCTACATTGGACTTCTTAAGGCTACAGAGGAAAACTGCCTGTCTCCAAACATACCCTCTCCACAAACAAGTGAGAAATCACTGAGCTCTGCCACAGCCTTTGCTTTTTATGCAGCTCATTTTATGGGAGCACCTGTTCATGTAGATAAATGATGCCAAATTTGGATGCCAGCCCAAAAGACAGTGACTTCAGCATGGGAGCCAAGCAGGAGTTGGACCAACACACAGTAGACAAGTCCATCCAGCCTCTGTAATCAGGCCCCGAGAGTCTACATTTGCAGCAGCTGGTTAGACCTCTCACATGTCTGCCCACTCTGCTTACTGAGGAAGAAATGGGCATTTATAAAAACAACCCTGAGTTAGCATCCATCCACAGCCATAAATTATAATGACTTCTCTAGTCTATATTCCTTGCTTGGCAATTAAGGCAACTGTTTGAATGAACAAGGTCCTATGTAAATAAATTGAACTGTGGCAGTTATCACAAGTATACACATCCAAAAGGCTTTTTCTGTTTTCCATTGTTGCCAATTTTATAATGAGAGGAATAATTCTGAGTCAAAAACAGCCAACTCAGAGAAAGCTGGTCAAAACCAGATCAGGTGTTTCCTGTCATAATGTAAAAACCATCTTTTGGAGCACATTTCCATCAGTCCAAAGTAAAAAGAATCTTAGTGTCAACCTGGGAGAGTAAATAGTATCTATATAAACAATCATTTTTTAAAATTAGCTTCATTTCCGTATATAATATAGTGTTCAAAAATGATTGTGTATATTGACTCAAGCAAAGTAACAATCATTATTTTAAAAGAGAGGAGCCGAAAATATGTGTACCTAATTCTAGTACCCTTGTTCTGAAATACCATTACTTGATTCAATTCCCCAAATAAGTGAATTAAATAACCTGTTGGTTCTTGACTACCATCACAACAAAAGAGCTAACAAGTTGGGCTTATACTTAGAAAAAAAAAAAAAAGTCCTCCTATTCATTCAGGGGATCAGAAATCCAAAATCGGCCTCAGCATGCTGAGCTCAAAATGCCACCAGGCTGATCTCCATCTGGAAACTCCAGAGGGGACTGTGTTTTCTTGCCACTTCTTTCAATATCCAAAACCAGAAAGTATGTGTCAAGTGTTTCTCCCACTGCATCTGTCTTCAGTATTCGGGGATTTTTGTGAGTCCCTGAGTCCCATGTGCATAATAAAGTATGCCCTCTTTACATCAAGCCAGCTGACCAGCATCCTCAACTCTGACCCCCACCTTAATTTATCCTTAGTAGGACAATCTTGGGCATTAGCAATTGATACTCCTGAGCATCAATTTGCTGGTTGAGGAAAACAGGGGTGTTTACCTTCATTAGAGCATGAAAGAATTGAGGCTTCAATATGCCAAGATGTTTGCCCAACTGTCCATAAGTGTAAATAGTGAGAATGTCTCTGTTCTATGCTGATCATGTTCTGTGTGGTCCAGCTCCTTGGTAAGGAAGCAATAGGCTATTTAAGTAGAAATATTTAAGGTGATTTTAATCAGAGATTTATATAAGACATGAAGCATCTGTAGAGAAGTTCTAAACATTACCTAAGACTCATAACAGGTTTGACTCCTTAAAATGGTAGAGATGGAGAAGTCGACCCTGCCCTAGAGGCAAGGAGAAAAACAATGGACCCATCTAAATCGGATGGCAAAAGCAAAGATCTAAAATTGAAAACAGCCAGCCTGGGGCAACCCTGCGGAGAAGAGGCTAGTGAATCATGATCCTGTCCCCACTGTCCTCCTCCCTGAACTCTTCTGAACTCCCACATTCAACAGATTGGCAGAAACCAAGCTGACTGCTTAATGAATCCACACAGGCTAACAGTAGACAGCAGAAGCAAGCAGCCAAAGAGGGGATCTGAAAAACATCCCAGGACACCCGGAATCCCCCACATTGATTTACCAGCTTATGAGTTTAATGCTTTTCATTAATGGTCATTTATTTCTAGTTTTTTTTTTCTACAAAGCTTGGTTTAGGTATTAAATTTTATAAGCAATTAGTACTGAGGAGTTCAGAAGTGGATGTTCACCCTCACTCCACACCCGCACAAGCATGCACCTAGCTGACTATTTCTACAGATTGACTTTTTGCTTCAGGGTCTTATACTCACTGGTAATGAATTCTGATTAAACTTCAAACCTGCATTTTGAGTAAATAGAGCAAAGCAGGTAGGTGGAGTGACAATTAATAAATTATTAAACTTTAATAGGTGAAAATAACTTGCTAATATAGATACTTTGCTATTAGATAAATACCATTAATATTAAAAATATAAAACATATTTTATTATAACAGGGTACTTTTTTAATCATCCATGGGCTTGTTTTGAGAAGACATCTAGAAGACATTGGGCTTATTGGCTTTTGCCATAAGTCAAGAAAGAGTGTCTCTCAGTGTCCTCCTCTCCATACTATAACTTTTCTGTAGCCTTAACTTTTGGTTGGTCTGTAGATTATATTGTAAATGAAAGTCAACTGTTTTTAATGATCAAATTTTTTATCTTTTCCAAGGACATCACCTTTATAGTCTTCAAGATTCACAAATTCATATTTACTTGTATCTTTTTGTTATTATTCTTTAACCTGTTTCTAATTTGTTATTACATGCCAGATTGTAAGGGAGCTTTGACTTGAAATGTTAATTTCAAAAGTAAATCTAAAAACATAAAGAGACTTTCAAAAGGCAAATCCATGTTTTCAGTTCTTCTAATGGCCATCATGGATACATGGGAAAAAAAGAGTAATGAGAGTTAGGGTGAGCATAATAAGGAAAGGAATTATAAGTGAATGAGGAAGAATACGTCCTTTGTTTTGTGTCATGTTTATAATAGAAATAAAAGGGAAAGAAGGATACCGAGTTGAGCCTAGATATAGGTAAGGACAACTGTGTTTTTAGAGTGAGTCTATAGGCAAGGTAAAACCTCAGGAAAAAACAGAAAATTTATTCTGAAGTTCAGGAGGTATTCCATTAAGGCACTGGAGATGAAATGCAAATAATTTACAATCCAGAGCCACTATTTATTGTGGAATACACCTTTACATTGTGTGAATATATGCCACTATGGTTGGTTTAATAAACTAGCTGACTGGCCCATAGCTGAACAGGATAAAGTTAGTCAGGAAAGCCAAACAAAATGATGAGAAGAAAAAGGGCAGAGTCAGGAGTCACTAGCAGAGACACGGAGAGAAAGATGGGCATGCCTTACTGAGAAAAGATACCAAGGCACATGGCAGAGTGTTGTAAGAAATATAGGTTAATTTAAATGTAAGAGTTAGCTAGTAAGAAGCCTGAGCTATTGACTGAGCATTTATCATTCATATTACACCTCCGTGTCAGTTATTTGGGAACTGGCTGGCAGGAAAGTAATTTCCCCTTATAAAAGGCACCCAAACATTTGGCAACTACAGCCACAGAAAACCTGAAAGAGGCAGGCTTTGCTGACTCCCCATGGGAGAACTTGTCTTGGAGGAGGTGGGAATGGGGGGTGGGTTGGGGGGAAGGCTGGGGGGTGGGAGGAGGTAGGGCAGGGGGATTCTGTGGTTGGTATTAAAATGAATAGAAAATCTCTTAATAAAAATAAATAAATAAATAAATAAATAAATAAATAAATAAATAAATAAATAATAAAAATAAAACCTGAAAGAGTTTAAGAAAGGATTCTAATCACACAAAATAACAGAGTCAAGTATTGCTTCTTGGTAACCACATTTTCCAGTAGGTTCTGTTTGCTGGTGGCAAGCAGAGGCATGGCCCCTTTAAGAGATGACTTCTTGGCCACAGGACTTTTTTCAGAGGCCTTGCTGCTGAACACTTAAATGGGGTTTACAAGCAGCAGGTTGCACACTACTCGCTAGCAGCATGGACCCAGAAACTTCCCAAAGTTGGGGTGGTAAACATGGCTCTCAGAGCTGGCAGTAAATGTACCTCCTCCATAATACTGGCCTCTCAGAGAACCAAGTGGGAGAAGCCAGCACCAACACATACGGTCTAAGTTACACAGCAATTTAAATTTTGGTCATGCAGACAGAAAAAGTTACAGAGGCTCAATAAAGGACTGATTCAAACAGAAAACCTCTAAATGGTTACAGTGTATTTAAAATATACATGGGCTTTGGAGAGAAAATCAAAGGTATAGCCAGTCAAAATATATATACATCTATAATTTTAAAATAATGAAGTAAAGTCCTTTAAAAGGGAGTAAATTAATAAAAAATACACCTCATAAATATGGAAAATACACAGTGAGTCTGGATACTGTATGTTGTTGTTTTATCTTTGAATTTTGGGGCTGCTAAGAGACACTGGTATTATGAAAACTGCTAGATTCAACCAACCTATATATTTTAAAAAATATCTTGACTTCAAAATTTAAGGCAAATGATGTGTTACTTTGGGGGAGAGGTCATGCTTTTCTTTCCACAGGAAATGAGAAGCTATGGATTCATTTGGAATTAAAGAAAAGCAGGCTTGATTGAGGGATACCCCTTGAAACCCTGACTACTGACATAAAGAAATAAACTTTAAAGAACTACAAGACATGTGATGTGTATTTTACCTGTTCAAACATAACAAAAAAAATCATCTTTGGCTTCCTTATGTACAAAGCACAGTCTACACTTGTATTAAAGTAGATATGTATGTTACCTCTAAAAGTTTATGTATTTTCAGAACAAAAGGACCAGACACCAAAGAAAACAGATGGTCCAAATGAACCAGCATCCAAAACAGCTTCAAGGATGCTGGCTGAGATGGTCCAGCCTCACAGGCTACTCCAGCTGGGACTTCATGATTACCCTAATTTTCTCAAGATTCCCACCCAAAGATAACAGTGCCCACAAACAACAGAAAGTAGTCCAGATGGTGACATCCACATTCCCAAAAGATTAGTTATGGATGTTTGTCATCATTTAAGGGCGGTTGGTTACAAGTTGTTATTTGTCATAGTCAGAAAAAAAAAGCTAAACGAAGGAGTTAAATTCAAAGAAGGAAACAGAGATGGGATATAGAAATGATAAGATAAAAGGGTAAATTATTGAATCTACTTTAATGAAGCAGGAATCCTAATTGGTCTTAACAAAAACCTAGAGCCAGATACAAGGGTAAAGCTGAAAAATCAGAGAGACAAAGGAATAAGCCACAGCCACCACTCACTTCACTGACTCCTCAGCAGAAAAAGACTGAGCTCCTCTCTCCTACTGACTTATATTCCTTTCTCTGCCCAGCCATATCACTTCCTGTCTTAACATCCCTAGTGCTGGGATTAAAGACATGAGATCCCAAATTCTGGGATCAAAGGCTCTGTTTCTCTTCTAGACAGGATCAATCTTGCATAGCCCAGGGTGGCATTGATCTTACAGAGATCCATCTGTCTCTGCCTCCAGAGTGCTGATATTAAAGGCGTGTGCCACCACTGCCTGACCACTATGGCTAACTTAGTGGTTGGCTTTGCCCTCTGATCTTCAGGCAAGCTTTATTTGTTAGAGAATAAACAAATTGTCACCACACTTTAATCCAAAAAAACAACTATTAATCTCAGGATATTTTATATTGGTATGGATTCTGTTGATGCAAATTTAAAGATAATTTTGTTATACTGTATGCATGTTTCTATTCTTGTTAAGGGTACTATGTTTACACAGCTAATTTAAAAATGTATTAAATAATTGAGAAATACAGATTAATAGTCATCTGTAATGGTCAAACTTATAGTCAGGTATGTTTTCAAGGTCACAAACAGGTATATTTAGATAGATAGACGGTCTTCAAATACTCCAAAGACCTACAGAATATGGCATTTAATGTGTTTAATAACCTAAGGCTTTCATGACAATGAGACACATCTGCTCCTGGAAGAAATAGTCTTCTCCAGAAAAGATGATGTTCATTGAAGAAATTCCATATTGGAGTTTGCTTTCTTCATGGCAAAAGCTAACCATGTGGGCAAAGAAACTGCCCTTGCCTCAATTGATGACAGGGTACTGCCCAAACTGGACCAGCAGGATGAAAACGAAAGTGACTGCCAAACGTTGCCAAGACAAGGTAGGACAGTCTTTCAAAATTCCCTGCTTCTCAAAAGTGTCTGTCAGATGTACCAGGTCTGTAGGCCAAAGTTGGATGCTCCAATATTACAAAGGAACGTTGGATGACTTTCCAGGAAGCCAGATGTCTCTGTCATTTTGGAAGTGGCTTCCACTGCATTTCCTGTATACCCAGGTAACATTTTACCCTTCTGGGGTTGTAGTCAGAAGGTTTCTCCAGTCCTGCCCAGCCCTGCAGTTGGGACAAATCTCTCCCTCCTGCATCCTGTAGCTGCTTGATCCCAAGTAAACACACAGAGGCTTAATATTATTTACAAACTGTATGGCCTATGGGCCAGGCCTCTTGCTAGCTAGCTCTTAGGTCATAAATTAACCCATTTCTATTAATCTATGCATTGCCACATGGTTTCCTGGCTTACCAGTACTTTTACATCTTGCTTCCCCTGGCGTCAGCTGCCAGCTTTGCCCAGATGAGGTCTTTGATGGAGTTGAAGACTAGATAGTCATAGTTAAAGTTTTCCTTAGTTATGATAAAAGATAAATTAGGTATAAAACTTTAGAGTCACAAAGATAAAATAGATAATTCAATATTTTCTCTAATTTTGCCAAATACAAATGGACTAGAAATTGTAACTGTAATTATTACTTGATAACTGTTTTTATTGTATATAATTTTACTATGTTAAAGTTAAAACCTTCCTTTTTAATTAGACAAAAAGAGTAAAATGTGGAATATTCCTTTACACTGTGTAAATATATGTCACTATGATTGGTTTAATAAATAAGCTGACTGGCCAATGGCTGAACAGGATAAAATTAGGTGGGAAAGCCAAACTGAGAATGATGGGATCAAGAAGGGTGGAATCAGAGGAGTCACCAGGGGACAGAAGGAGCAAAACATGCTGAAGGACAGTTAAAGCCACGAGCCACATGGCAATACATAGGTTAACAGAAATTGGTTAATTTAATTTGTAAGAGCCAGTTAGTAATAATTCTAAGCTATAGGCTGAGGATTTATAATTTATATTAAATCTCTTGTGGTTATAAAGGAGTGACTGCTGGGGCACAGAAAAACTCCACGTATTAGTTGTAGTTACCTTTTGGTATTATAATTGAAAATGAGATAAAAGTATGGCCATCCATTCTTATTTCAAAGCTAGCACCAATATAAAATACACAGGAGGAAAGACTACCATAGAGCATCCCCCATGCTATGACCATGGAACCAGTCACTCTGAGCTCTTGCTGATCCTGTCTGCTGATCTTATGTCTTTATTGGCCGATCTATATTATCAAAGCTCAACCTGAAACTTAACACCTTCTGAAGACAGACTCTTTCATTTAGCTATGGAATTACAGTAATTATTTTTTTCCCAAATATTTGTATTTAAGAAGAAAACCTGTTTTTTAGCTGAAGTGAAATGGAACTTTCCCTTACAAAGCTGATTTTTGAAGTTGAGGTGTCTTGTCACTATTAACCAAGATGAATTTAGAAATCAACTGAATGTGGGATTCACCATCTCCCAACTTATGTCCAGCCCTTGAAAACTTACAGACCCTACACAGATTAGTCAAAGTAAGGAATCCTGAGACACCCAGAGGGTTTTATGGGGCATAGAGTATGGTTTCTTATGCTCTTTATTCCAAGGTACAGTGTCTTGTAATGAGATGTGGAAGATGCCATATGCCATATCTTCTCAAATCAGGAAGGAAATGCTGATTCTGAAGCAACAATTTGACTCTAATCGCTGACTAGTATCATGGTGCAGCTCAAATTTGGAGTTTTGCAATGGACACGTATAATTAATTTGTTTCATAGTGGGAAACTGGATATTTTAAGAGAACAAATGAGAATAAACTTGAAAGCTAATCCATCAGAGGAGAAGATCCTAGTGACTAGACACTTCTCTTGTGTGTATCTTCTTGCTCTCTTCCTTCACTTAAGCACTAGAAGTAAAAGCAAGAGTCTGGAAGGAGGACACCGATGCCAGCTTGAGCGGAAGAAGAATGGTAGAGTTAGAAAAGGAAAGGGAAGTTAATATTGGCCTTTGAGCAATGTATGAACAGATTCCAACAGATCTCTGCAACGTTAGAAAATTCAAGTTAAAATGGGTATGAATGCTCTAACACAGACAAAACAGAACAACTGTTGGGGGAAAAAAGAATCAGTAGATAACCAAGAGATGGGTCAAAGGAATCAAGAGTTGGCAGGCAAATCTGACCCAAAAAGCATGTTAGAAATCTTGATCAAAAACTGTCTGTACCAGTTCTGTCAATGAGCATAGGCTAGCATCTGAATCTTACTCCATGGCGATTATAATTTATATTTTATTAATATACAAACTACTGATATGAAGGGCAGAAAATTCACTTTAAGTTATTTTCAGATATGTGTGTATTATTTTCATATCTTGAACATTTTTGATAATTACTGTAAGACTGGCCCCAACTGGAGTCACCTAGGACAGGAAGACGGATGAACCATGTGAGATGCAGCCCCTTGGGGAAATGGGAACTGAACATTCTGCATATCTCAGGAGTCTGCTGACCCCTTATCTCAGCTGAACAGCTTGACAACAGCCTCCTGTGATCCTAATGCCCAGAAATACCCTCATGAAATTTTGCTTGCAGCTGTCCCCTTTGCCTGTGACTGTTCCTTTTTCCTTAATGCTCTGCTCCACTTTCCTGCCCAGCTTAAATCACCCTATAAAAACCCACTCTCCCTTTTTGGCAAGGCTACTGACTGTTCCTTCTTTTGGAGACAGCCCGGCAGTTTATGCCTTGACTGAAATTTTGCCTTTCGACCTCAGCAAGGCTCTGGTGGTCTCATTCTTTCAGAAAGCCTCACAATTACACACACATGAATACAGAGAGAGAGAGAGAGAGAGAGAGAGAGAGAGAAAGGCAGAGAGAGCCAAAACTGAGGTAAAGTGAGTCGACTGTATAACTGTATATTGTAGCCAGTACTCTCATAGTGATCTGAATAGACTAATACAGGCTCCTCCCCCTTGGTGATCAGAAGCTGACGGAAGAAGGGGAGGAAAGATTGTGGGAGTCAGAGGGGATTGAGGACACCAGGAGAACATGGCCCACCAAATCAAGTAAGCAGGACTCACATTGGCTCATGGAGACTGAAACTCCAAGCACTGGACCTGCATAAGTCTGAACCAAATTCTCTACATATATGTTATGGCAGTTAGCTTGGGGTTTCGGGACCCCAAAAGTGAGTGCAGGTATATCCCAGAGAATCTTCCTCCTATTGGGTGGCCTTGTCCCAGCCTCAGTATGAGGGGTTTCACCTTGTCTTATTGTGTCTAGTTTTGTCCTGTTTGGCTGTCATCTCTTGGAGGCCAGCTCTTTTTGGGAGAGGAAAGAGAGTGAGAGTGGATCTGGGTAAGAGGGAAGATGAGGGAGCTGGGAGGAGTGAAGAGTGTGGAAACTGTGGTCAGGATATATTGTATGAGAGAAGAATCGATTTCCAACAAAAATTTAAAAATAAAAATAAATTAAATTTAAAAAATAGACCGATAGTAACACTATTCAAAGGTTCTTTGGACTAGACTTGTAACATTTTGCAATGTTACAGATAAAAGCTGGTCTTTGGAACTGGGTGCACCATGAGTTTGTCCTTGTAATGTCTTTGCAAAACATCACCAATATCTTTTCTCCTCATTAAAAGTGCACTACATGTTTGCAACTGATGATGATTTTAAGTCCACTTGTTTTCTATATGACCTATTTTCAATGAAATAGAACACATAAAATTTTTAGACTATTAAAGAATATTTTCCCAAGTGCCATTTCAAGATTGGTTCCTTCTAGAGTAGAGAAATTTGTGGAAATTTGGAGTCTTTAACTCAACAGAATTGAGTTGTTTTAAATTTTTAGACTATTAAAGAATATTTTCCCAAGTGCCATTTCAAGATTGGTTCCTTCTAGAGTAGAGAAAGTTGTGGAAATTTGGAGTCTTTAACTCAACAGAATTGAGTTGTTTTACAGTTGATGACCATAGTAACTGTGTGGGCTCTGATCGGTCCTATAACATCTGCAGTGGAAATCCATATTTACTTGTCTCTAATATGACTTGACTCCTCTCAAGCCAAAGATCCTATCCTATATAATTCTACTTGGCCAACACCAGCTTTCTTGTTTAGTTTCCTCTCTGTATCTCTGGTCTACAAATTCTTACAACCTCAGACATGAAAAGGATGTAGTTGTGTGCATGGTGCCTTTTATTTAATAGAAAAATAATTGGCAATTGATAAATATTTGAATTCCTGCAGATTTATATAAAAAATACTTCCAATATTTAGATGAGTCACAGCTGAGAGTAATATAGACAAGCTAAGCTTTCTTTTTCTATCATTAAATTACACACACACACACACACACACACACACACACACACACACACAAGGTAGGAAATAAGTTTGGTTTCTGGTTGGGGTTGTAGCTTGATGGTAGAGTATTTGCCCTGCAAAGTCATAGGTTTGCTCTCTATTACTGAACACCCCTCAACAAAAGGAATAAAAAACACTATAGTTTACTATAGTTTTTAAGCTAATAAGATAAAGAATTCTTATGTATTTATTTTCTTCATTTGCAACACAAGAAAAGTAACTAACATCTCTAAGCTGTATTATATTCCCTTTAGTCATATTAAAAGAAATTAAATCAAATAAACTTACTTAACGTAATTAAAATTAGAAAAATAAGTGAAAAAAAACTTTGAAAACAGTATTATATACCACTTCTTCTGAGCTAAAACATTCTATGCTTGAGGGAAGCTCATTAGGACTTGGGAAGTTCTAAAGAGAGATTTGTTAAGACTTGGGAAGTAAAAACTCAAGTCTCAGGAAATCCCTGAAGTAGATGAACAAGGTCCCTCCCTTCCCAAGGTTATATGGGTAGTAAAGACAGCTGGGGAGTGAAGACTACAACCTGGAGAGCTGCCTGAATGACTTGCTGAGAGTGTTAGGGTCCCGGCTTTCATAACTTATTACCCAAGGTGGAGTGGGTTTTGGTGCTGCAGCTGCCTTTGCATTATCCTCCCTTCTGTAAGTGACTCTTTTCTCACACTCCCGTGAGTAACCCCAGTAAACTCATTGGTGATGTCATTACTTGGTTCTGATGTCAGATTTCTACATATTTTGTGTATGTCTCTCCAGGAACAGCCTCACATAACAAAAAATAAGAGCTGAACAATGTAGAAGAATATGTAGAGGAATCTAACATTTAAGGAGGAGGATAATGATCCTCTTTTATATGTCTAAAGATAGATTGTTTGTTGTTAGTGACACTGGAAAAACAGGAGCAGCATTTTTTTCCCTGTCATGGTTTCTCAGAAACATCCTGGTGGTGGTACTGTGACCCTCCCCTTGAGTGATAATCACGTCAGTGACACCCACACACCAGAAATCACATTTGAGTTTTTGAAGAGTTTTCTGTTGACCACTAGCATTGACCTTGTTACTTGCTCAGAAAACCGGAACTCTTAGTAGGAATTTCAAATTGGCTCTCAGAAGTAGTATTTGTCTACTCATCCTCAAAGCATTTTAGCATAACAAAGTCATACTATCTAGTTTTCCTGTCCTAGGATTTATGAGTGGTATCCTGAAGTCACCTAAAAATGTAAATAAACTTAAAAGTAAACAAACTCCTTGCTTTAGGGTCAGCATTTGAATAAAATCAAAATAAAAGAATTCTTCAAAAATATGAGCACACACACTAACAAATAGTTTTTGATAACACAACAGATATTAAAGTACATCTAATCCTATTCCTTCTCAATTTGTTGTTTCCTATGTGTCCAGTCTATGAGTGAGCAGAGTACCTGAGATTCCCATCATCCCCCACCCAGCACTTGGAAAAACCTTGGAGATCTTTTCAGATTCATGAATTTAACTTCCCCTGTGTAATACCTGCCTGATAGGGTTGACTTTTCTCAAACTAGTTTTTCAAACAAGTTACCTAATGTAAGCTCATACAGAAAGACCCTCCACCAGAGCCCAATTTTCAAAGATCACAGTTCCAAATAAATTTTTCATACACGAAATCTCAGGATGACATAGGGAGAAGCAAAGCTTTTGAGATAAAGATGCCAGATGGGGCACACCACATTTAATAATTGGCTTCTTATTCATTCAGGCTCTCAAAGTTTATGGTCAAATTAATGTTTCACAAATAAAATAAGGCTGACATTCCATCATGAGCTAATCTCAGATGATCATAATTATGAATGGTAAATCCAAAAGCCTATGTTGTTAGTCACTCTTGTTGCAACCATTGTATTTCTCTATACATACATCTTTTGTTTACATTATGCCAAACTAAATGAACAGAATTTTCTCTACTCTCAGAATTCAGGAAAGTTCAAGCATATGCTATAAATATAGTGAACATGTGTTAAGTATGGAAAAGTGAAAATTACTGTGGCTGTTAAATTGAGAACCGATATCTTATACAATGTAGAACACACAAGGAGCATTTAGACTTGATGCTGGCCTGCAGGCAAGCATTCTTTTAGCTATGTAACAGGTGGAAATGAAGGAGAGACTGTCTGTTGGTGTACTTATGGACACTTGGTGGCCTTAGTGTCTGAAGTGCTTTCAACTTGAGGGATTAAGAATTAGAAGATTTCCTGATGGACAGACATATAAGAAGAGGGCCATGACTAAGTAATAAAGATGGCAAACTTCCAAAAATGGCTGGCTTATTCCTTATCCTCCTGACCTCACGCAAGGTGGGTTTTAAGCCTAGCAGCTTAAAACAAAGTTGTTGCTGGCTGTCTTCCCTGCCAGGAGGGATCCTTGCTGATGGAATGGCTGGACAAGTTCAAGACTTAATCAGGACATGTTAACACAGCAGTTGTGTTCCAACCAGCCACCATGTCTGTCTTCAAACTGAGCAACTCTAAATTAGAGGAAGAAGACCATTCAAAGTCTTTAAAAAGCCTCAGCCCTCAAGGTTTCAGCTTCCTAAGTCCCCACTCTGCTTTACAGAGGGTCTTTCTGCAAGCTTGCTGTATGTGTGTGTGTGTGTGTGTGTGTGTGTGTGTGTGTGTGTGTGTGTGTTTCTTCACCTCTCAAAAAAAGTCTATCTTTATTAGAGGATCATGCCTGCCCCTGGTAACAACCTCCTAATTCCTCCAACCAGTTCATGTTGGTTAATGTTTGCTGCATGTTCCAGATTTACAGAATTTTCTGATCAATTAACAGAGGCAAGATGTAGGCTTTAAAAAATGGAAAGCAGGAGGGTTTTTCTGTAGTGCAGTTTCTAAAGGCAATATGAATAGTTTCCCTGACTTAAACTGTTAGGCTGCATGAGCCAATCTAATTATGTGGCGACAGAAAGACGGCTCGGCATTTGAGTGTTTGCTGCACAAACATGAGGACCAGAGTTCTGATCCAAGTGTCGTCGGAATTACGAGCCTGGCATTCTGTGCATGGCTATAACCCAAGTTCCAAAAACACAGAGACAAGAGGATCACTAGAGCTTAATGAATTCTAGTCTAGCACAGAAAATATTGAGTTCCAGTTTCAGGGGGAAAAAAACTATGCCTCAAAGAAATAGGTAGAGAGTGATAGCTGATACCTGAAGAGCACTTCTGAACTCCAACAGGGGCACACAAGATATACACCTGCCTATATATGTGGCCATATATGCACACTAATACATACATACACATAAATAAATTGGTATATTTTAAGGGAATTGTTATTATATGCAAGGGAGGAGGTAATAAGAAATCCTGTCTAGAGTTCGGAAAATTTACTGTGATGTTTTCATGACAGAGGAGGAGAAAGAAGAAGGATCAGAAAGTAATGAATTACTGCCATAGTAACATCAGCATTTACAGCAGATTTCAGTTTTCCAATTTTTCTTCCTGTACATCTACTCTAGTCAGGCTTCTGTGCATAAAGAAATCCACATATAGCCTTCAGTTCTCCCCAGACTGAAGGGCCCAGGGTTTAATCTCAGTTGTGCACTGATGGAGCATAATTTGGAAATTCAGAGAGATGCATGAAATGCATCTAAATTTAGAACCTGACACAATGGTGGTTGCTAGGAGCTCAAGAAGAAATCAAGGAACAAAGGGAGTGGTTTTTGAAGTGGTTGAACTCATTTACAGCAGCAGAAAGACTGTACCCTGTGATGTGGCCTCTGTGCTGCTGTAGACTCTTAGGATGAATGACTAAATGACTAGAGGGGCAGCTCAGCAAAAATGTCATAAAAGCTAGAATTCCAGGAGAGGCAGCGAGGTGACTTCCATGACAATGAGCTGGGACTCGAGTATAAAAAGCCCATTAACAATACCTGAATTTCGTGTCTAATTTCTTGCCTATGGGGTAAAAAATTGTCTCCTAGATTCACACAGTGATAAATGTAATGTGTTTTCCTTGATCTTGTCCTTTTCAAAATGCTGAAAGTGCAGTTTCTCTCGCCACTCTCCTTTTTCCTCTAACTGTGCTCTTTCTATCATGGTGCCAAATTCATCCGTTTCCGGCAACTTGTTTTTGGCGTCTCTGCACAAAATTTGAGAAGGGCTAGGGGTGAGAGGAGGAACTGGGAAATAATACCAAGCTTGCTTTAAGTAGGGATCAGGATGATTGTGTGAACTTATTTAGTTGCTTAAGTCCTTCCTTGGCACCCTAGCTAATTCAGTCATTACAGTAGGCAGATCTGAGTGGAATCCCAAGGAATGTTCCAGTGATAACCAACAGCTGAGCCATCACACTTTGTCTGGAGTATATAATGCTCAAAAAGTTCTTCAGAAGACAGAAATATCATATCATATTGTCAGAGTTGAAACTAGGAAGGTGGCTTAGCAGCTCTGGAATAGGTGAGGAACTGTGAGTTTGGGTTTACCCTAGATAATAATCCTCTATTTCACTAGGATCAACACAAAATATACTCTCCATTCTCTTTTCATGGGGTTCCAAAAAATGACTCTATTTAAAATAAGCTAAATAAACTCTAGAGAATGTCCCTCCCTTCCTTAAAAATAAGCTTAAAATATATTTTAAGCCCACATGGGTTTCCAGCTAGGAAATCTTCTGAGCAAGATAATCTACTAGTTAATCATCAGTCTGCTGTCCACACTGCTTTTCCCTCTTCTTCCCTATATTGTGTCTGCAAGCAGCAAATCAGTAAGTGAGTCCTCTCGGAGTTTACACCCTGTGAATATGTGCCTGTACTATGTCACTGAATATCAGACAAAGAATCTTAGAAACCAGCAAGACCTGGTGACACAGGCCTTAATCCCAGCTTCCTGGAAAATGGAGGCAGGAAAATTTCAAGGTCTAGGTTGAAAATTTCAAAGCCTGTCTAGGTTACAGAGTGACTTTAAGACCAGCCTGAGTAACTTAGGGAGACCCTGCCTCAAAATTAAACACTAACAAGGACTGGGAATAAATAACTTCAGTGTTAAATTGCTTGTCTAGCACCTAGGAGGCACTAAATTCAACATCCAGGAGTACAGACACGTGTGTGTGTGTGTGTGTGTGTGTGCACATGTACACACACACACACACACACACACACACACACACACACACAATGTCAGCAAGAAAAGTTCATTTTCAAAGTTACCTGAGGAACTTGGCTTTGTATCAAGGCAATGCCAGTACTTTTAGCTGTGTGACCTGAAGATATTTCTACTGGCCTCACAATGAAGGAGATGTTAGAGTTAAAATGCAGCTTCTAGACTATGTAACCTAAACTTTCTTGATATTGAGAACGAAAACAAAAACAAAAGCAAAGCAAAGCAAAGCAAACACTAAAACCAAAAAATCTTCTCACAAAACCTTGAGACCAAGGCTGCACACCAACAACCAAGGCAAAAAAAAAAAAAAAAAAAAAAAAATTCCCAGAGCGATGTGTCTGTTCCGGGACAGGATAGCATCTAGGAAAGGCATTGAGGTTGTGTGAAGAACTGAAGAGTCTCTGAACTGTGCAGAGAGAGCTGAAACCCTGGGATACTCGAGCTGCATTTAAGGACTGAAATAGCTTCTCCCATGGCTTCCATAACACTCACACCTGTTTCGTTGGGTTGGTTATTTTTCCCAGCTCCCCTGTTACTCTTTCTCCCTTTCAGTATCCTTTCACCTGCATTTGAACAGTCATTCCCCACCAAGCACCTGTCTTGGTTCATCGCCTGAGCCATTTCCAGCTGAAAGCATCCATTTTTACAGTGTTAATCTTGAATTCCAACCGAACTTCTGAGATCCAGCAATGGCATGTGAAAGTCTTCTCCACAGATACACTTTTATCTGCAAATATTTCTCAAGCTGACATGCGTCCCTCCCTTCACCATCGGAGTAGTTAGCATGCTATGATCTCTCACTCAGCACTACTCCATAGGCTCCCAACGATTCCTTCACCAAGTATTTTTTTTTGTTGTTGTTACAACATTTCCTGATTGAAATAATCTGGAGGAGAATCAGTGGGTAGAAAACTATGTAAGAGAACAGTGACTTCAGGAGGGCTTGTAGTCTGTGAAGGAGACATACATCAAACAAGCAAAGGAAGAGGAAAAATTGAGTTTCTGCTA
Organism: Peromyscus aztecus; assembly: GCA_902168405.1. Classification (NCBI taxonomy): domain Eukaryota; kingdom Metazoa; phylum Chordata; class Mammalia; order Rodentia; family Cricetidae; genus Peromyscus; species Peromyscus aztecus. The sequence goes on along the minus strand of CABHPQ010172799.1, from coordinate 10,031 downwards.
AGAATTATGAGTACTATAAATATGTTGCTGTGGTGGAGAAGAATGTTAGAGTATAAATTTTGTGTTCAAAGATTTCAAAGGAGGTGGGTTTTGTGTTATGAGTAGAAGGCTATGAAAGAAATAGGGAAATTGGAAAAGGAGTGCTCCAGACTAGAGGGCAGAAAGGTTTAATCCTAAAACACTAGAGGTCCCATGCCGTAGTCTGTCAGAAGGCCAGCAAGGTTGAAGCACAATAAAACGTCTAGAGTGTCATGGCATGAGGGCACTAGCTGGCATTTGCAAAGTTCTTTTCTTGATGGAATTGTGTGAACTGTGTAAGTGGATTGTCACATTTCTCACTTATATTCTCTTGTAATTTTTATTCCTGCTTGGTGAATTAGAGGGCCAAGCCACAACAAAATCATGTCATGTGTCTGCATAGTTATTGTGGAAGGCTGAGAGTTTAGTCCAGACAAGTTGATTCTTGGTCTGTATTACATTACCATCTCTTTGCATTTACATTAAGACAGCTTTGGAAGACACTTTATAAACATCATAAGGGGTTTGGATTTTATTTTTGTTGAAAATGTAAAGTCACTGATGGCTCTTAAAAGGGGACACAATGCTCTCTTCCTATGATTCTCTAAAGTTTTCACTGGCTCCTTTTTATTTTCACTTTTCTATCTTAATTGCACCAATCTCTAGGGTTTGTGCTAGTCAACCACATGTGTTATCACCATCATATTTCAATACTTCTAAAACATAAACCCAGACAAGCCATGGCCTGCTGAAACCTCTTCAGTAGCTCCCTGCAGCCTTCATGGGAAGGTCCAACCTCATCTGCCTGGGACACACAGCACTCCAAAGATGTGTCCTTGCCTTCCCTGTCTTGCTCAAGCCAGGTTTATTTCCTCTGCTTCAACCACACCAAATGTGCCCTTCATCCTCTCCCTGAAACAGGGAAGAGAAGATTACGGATGAGCAGAACTTTTGCTAAAACCTGGGGTTGGGGATTTAGCTCAGTGGTAGAACACTTGCCTAGCAAGTGCAAGGCCCTGGGTTCGATCTTCAGCTCTGAAAAAAAAGAAAAGAAAAGAAGAGAAAAGAAAAGAAAAGAAAAGAAAAGAAAAGAAAAGAAAAGAAAAGAGCTTTTGCTAAAACCGAGTCCATTTCCTGTTCTTTTTACTGTTGCGTACTGGTCTCTTTCTCAAGCACACATTTTTCTGTCTTGACAGCACTTCCTTACAGCTACCATTCCAGACCCCTTCCCCTACTGCTTTACAGAGCTTATTCCATCTGCTACTTACTTAAAAGAAAACATCAACTGCTGAGTCACTCCTAAACCCTGACCACTCACAGAGTAAGAGAAGCCATCTTCTGCTCTTTACTGTTCATAGATGCCCCACAACTCATCACATTCATTTCAGGTTTTTATTACTTGTAATTTGACCAATAAAATATGAGCCATTTGAAGGGATTAGTCTTATTCTTACAATGCCTGAAATGTGATAATAAAAGCTTGTACAAATGATAGAAGATAAATAAATTGTCATAATTCAAAATGTAAGCCAAAAAGTAATCAATGGTGAGCAGGGTCTGCATGATTTATTATTTCAGGGACCGTATACCATTTCAAATGACAGCGTACAAACCTATTCTACTATTTAGGTTTCTCCAGACAAAACCAAACTATTATTATCTGAATCAATTAGTAATTTCTGTTTAAATGCCTCTTTCATGTATATAAAGTTTGGATCATGCAGTCCATAATTTGGAAATCTGAAGAAAAATGATGATATGTATAATGTTAGTATAGAGTTCTTTAATGCCAAGAGATTTTGGATTGACTGTGAAGATTTTGTGACATATGTGACCCCACGTGTAGAGATTAGGTGATGGAGGTCATACAGCAGTATACACCAGCCAGAAGTTCAGCAGGCACTAAGGTACAGAACCCAACTGAAGCCCAAGTTTTCTAAATCCAGATAGTGTAATTCAGTTAAGGCTAACCTGAAGAGATGTTATAGAATCTTCTAAAAATATTTACTTGGAAAAAATGGGCTCCAAAGATGTACTATAAGTTAGGAATAAAACTTAAACCTATATAAGGCATTAATTTTTAGTTTCAAGTCTGCTACAAAACCCCCAAGTTCAGACTTCTGAAACCACTTGAATTTTTAATGAATCCGTCTTCCTACAAAGGCTTAAAATCTTGGAGCTCTTATCTGAGTCTGAAGCAAATGCTGCTTTGGTCTTGAGAATATTCATGTATTCCAGACATTTTGTCATTCCCTAGCCCAGAAAACCCAAGTATTATTACCTTTATCCTCTCAGCATAAAGTGAATTTTAGATAATTCATTTCTAGGCCAGAGTTAAGAGCTTTATATGTATTTGTGATGTGGTTTTGTGCTGTGACCGTGAAGAATTGTGGCATTCCGGTTTGTGATTAACTTTTAACTTCATGTTCTAGAGAGAGATTTCAGAAGGGAATAGCCAATGGTCACTTTTATAGAAAAACATCCTTGAAAAATGTTTATGTATTTAAGCCATTTGATTTAAACAAAAATGGGAATATAAAGTTAACAGTGAAGACATAGTAATTAAGTCATTTTCGATGGTTATTGACCCATTCATTACAGAATTATACATTTTGCCTGAAGATTTTTTTTTAATTTTCAGTAAGATAAATATGTCTGATTTTTAGCTTCAAGGATGATCAGCAAGCAGCAGTAAAAATGATAAGGGAAGATCTTTGCCTGTCAGCCCTCACCAACATTGCTTCAGCTTCCAACCTAAGGATGCTGGAGATGCAGACAACACCTTCCAGTCTGGACTTAGACGTGTCTCAGTGTCACTGGCTTTGGGGTAGGATCTGCTGCATAGTTACATTACTTGGGGCAATCGTACTGAACCACACACCACCATCAGCTACTCTTTTAAAACTCCATTGAACAATCATTTGTTCCAGAATATGCTCTGAACTGGTGTCACCCTAATAATTACTGAGGTAATCGGGGAAGCACAGGCAGAGCAGCCCAGATGGAACATGGGGAAACAGAGACACTATAAGAATGATGCAACTCAGCAATCTGGAAAGTAATCAGTGTTGATCTAAAATTGGTTTGGCCCAGAGAAGTTCCACTCCATGACTCCAACCCTGGTCAGGGGCTGTCCACTTACTCAGAGCCTACCTGGAACTCCCCACCCTTACATATTCTCAGAGAAAACCATGTTCAACACCTGCATCTTCCCTACCCTCAACTCCCTGCAGTAAACCTGTCTCAAGCTCAACCACCATTCCCACAGAGGTTGTTGCTTTTCATTGTTCTAATTAAAGACAATTTGCTTCTGTTGATGTTGGAGTTGTGTTTGTTTCTTTCCCAAACATCACAGTCCATTCCTGATCTAAAATTAGAAAGATGCTAAAATCCAAAAAATCTTTTCCAAGCAAACAAAGAAACATACTAACACAATGTTGATTTCTGACCCAGCATATAAAGTTTTAGAAAATGGAAGGTTGGGTGTCAATATAGATCAAGTTAGTGAGAAGATAAGTTGGGGATAATGCTGGGAAATTTGAAAGGTACCTAACATGCCACATACTATGCTGTTAAATTTATATTTTTCTTAAGTGATTTGTGTCATCATTGCTGCCTTGAAAACAAAAAGATAAAGAAAAAAGAAGTAGCATGGTCAGATACATACTTGAGGTGTGTCATGCTGAGGATATTTATAAAGTAAATTTCTGAGGGCACAGGAGAAAACTAACACAACAGTTGCAGTTTTTTTTTTAAGAAGATCAAGGAGAGACTAATTATTGATGAATATGGAAAGAACGGATTTCTTGAAAATCAAGGGTGAGGTGATAATAACTGACATAAATGGTACCTAATTAGTGATTTAAAAAGAAAGATGCCTTGAATGACATATTAGTTTCTGACCTAAGCAAGAAATGAGTGGTGACTTTAAAAAGTCATCAACATAAGGAACAAAAGTGGAGATTGCATGAAGACTATACTTTCAGGGGCCAGATACTGTCTGTTACTAGAGAAGTTTCTGTGACTGTGCAGAGTATCTGAGACCACGAGGGTGAAAGGTAGCATCCTCTCCTGACTGGGAAGCTGGTTCTTGAGCTTGCTTTTCTGCAGCTGTCTCTTGACATTGTTGACCATTCTTCTCTTCCTTTGGGAGAGGGAGAGAGAGAGGGAAGGCAATTTGAGTAGGAAAAAAAAAGATCGTGTTTTGTTCGTATGTAAATTTTATTTATTATCATTGTGAATGTGTATGTATGAAGTATCTGTGCATAAGGATGATAGAATACAGCTTTGTGAGCTCAGTTCTCTCCTTCTACCTTTATATGGGTTTTCAGAATCTAATTCAGAACATTAGGTTTATACCATTTATACCTCAAGTGTTCCTACCCACTGAGCCATCTTGCTGGATCCTAAAGATCATTTTTTTTTAAGGAAGACAAACACTTTAGCTGTGTACAAACTGTTCTTGGGAAAACTATAAGCCTACTAAATATAAATATGCATGGATGTTAAGAAGAAAAGATCTATAATCAGGAGGGAAATCTGTATTGAAGACGTTTCTACATCAAATATAAAAGTGAGAGTTGAAATTATAAATGTAGATGATACTGTTCAACAAAATCTAGAGTGAAAAAGTACACAGATTTTAATAAAATCTAATTTTTCCTCTCATAGAGAATGCTTTTAGTATTGAGTATAAATCATCATTGATGAACTCAAAGTCATCTTGATTTTCTTCTATGCTTTTTAGTTTTGTGTTTTATGTTATGCATATGACCCATTATGAGGTAATTTTTGTGATGGAATAGTGACTGTTTTTAAATTCCTTCCTTAATTTGTAGACACCCAGCTGTTCTAGCTCTGCTTGTTGAAGAGTAACTTGGTCCATTGCTTCATGTTCCCTCATTTGCCAATATTTATTTCTTTTAAAATTTTTGTTCTGCAAAATATCAAAAGAATAAAACACGAATTAAAGATTAGGGGAAATGTTTGCAAAAGAATTCACACAAACAATCGTTATCTGAAATATGCAAAGGACTCTTAAATTTTAGCAATATGAAAATATACAACTTGATTACAAATGGGCCAAACATTTCAATAGATGTCTCCCCAGAAAGGAAATAAAGATGGAAAGTGAGAAGATAAATACTTCTTGTGACATATCATTGGGAAAGGAAAAATAAAATAAAGAGATACCGTTATAGACTATTATACTGCACACAAACCAGAGCACTTATTTTGCAAAATTCTGAGGAAAATGTGAAGGAGCAAGAATTTACATTCATTGCTGGTAGAAATGTATGTTGGAAGACAGTTTCAAACTTTCTTATAAAATTAAACATGTTCTTTTACAATCACCAGATCCAATTCTTTCTATTTATCCAAAGCGACTGAAAGCTGAGATTTGAACACAAATGTTTATAGCAGGTTTATTTACAATTGCCAAAATTTTAAACAACTAATATGTCTGTTAGTCCACAAATGGATTGACTACAGTAAATACAGTCAATGGTTTATTATTCAGCACTAGAAAGAAATTATCTATAAAGCCAGAAAAGACATGGAGGAAATTTAAATTTGTATTAACTAAAATTCAGTACAAAAAGACCATACTGAGATGGGATTGGTCTTGAACTTCTGTAACCCCCGCAGTCAGTGAGCTGGAGGAAAAGTGACATTCTAGAAAAGGTAAAAGTTGAAATATTAAAAGAGTATTGGTTGTTACACAAGGAAGGATAAGTCAGAGCACACATATGTTTAGGGCAGTGAAATTATCTTGTGTGTCACTGTGATACACCGATGGCACCAATGGTGAGCTCTGATGTGAACTCTAAAGTCTAAAAGATTCATCAGTAGTGACACATTCATCAATCTGATGAGGGACATTTATAATAGGAAGTTATTAGTAATGATAGAAGCAAAACCAGGTAGGTGGAGGGATATGTAAGAAACCTCTAGCTTTCACTCAGTTGCTATGGTAGCCTAAAATTTCATTAAATGATGAAGTCTATAAAGGAAGAGACAAGAAGAGATGAAAATGAAGAAATGGACATTAAGAGCCAGAGAGATAGATCAGATGATAAACTGTTATAAGCAGGAAGACATGAGCCCAATACCCAGAACCCACATTAAACACACACACACACACACACACACACACACACACACACACACACACACACGTGTTTAGAGAACTCCAATATCTAGAAATCAAGAAAAAGAACAACACATGACTGACAAGATGTTCAAGTAGGGACCAAAGAAGGACATGTTCACAAAGGATTCAAGTAATGAGATCATTTGAAAACCTTAAGTGTTCTGGGGTTAAATAACTCAAACAGTTCAAAGCATACATTTATTTTAAATGTGTCATCAACTACTACCATAATACTACCTTTGCAAAGAAAAATGCATTCTTATTTATCAATGACCATGAACTTAAAAGTAGATAAATAAAAAAATGAGACATTAAATGTTATATGACAGAATAATAAACAAAAATCAAATATATAGTTCTGTGTTATAGGAATTAAAATCATTTAAAATTATCAATTTCTAAAAAGTTGTAAGCCATAAAATGGGATGATATATGTGCAGATAATAATTGTGCGCTATATTATACAAAATGTAAATGTAACACAAGTCAAATATTGAATTGAATTTAAATAGATAATGCATATTGAAAGGAAAACATATAGAAGATATAAAATATATATTGTATACATCATACAATGTAGCCTCAACTAAATAAGACAAAGCTCTCAGAATTATAAGATATTACCAGATCCCCAAGCATTATGGAGTTCCTCAGTCAACAGATGGTTCACATAGAAATAAAACTAAAGATGCTGTTGAAAATTTAGCAGTACAGCCCACAAACCTGATCTCAAAGTCACCTAAAAACCACTGTACCTAATGAAAAAAATAGAAAAAATTATATATTGGGCGGACATGATTCACTTTTCCATAGCGGCATGCAGAGTCACAAAAGGAATTGCAACCTATGCCAAAGAATTTCTTTCACAAAAACTTCATCCTATTCCCAGTTTCCCAGAGAATGTCTCAAATACAGAAACAACAAGTCATAAGTAAAACTATATGACACAGTACAAGGAAAGTCAGTGCTCCTATAATAACAGAATGCCACACATCTTAAAAATTAGATAATAAACAACTAAAAAATATTTAAGTGCCCAACTATGTCAGAAGAGTGCCGCTTCCTGGAATTTCGTTTTATCTTCTACAATTTATGAGTCATTTTTTTTTAATTTCTATGCTTAGTGGCTTATATTGAAATATTTTAAAATGAAAGAGATGTGTCTTGGCAAAAATTAGAATACAGTTTCTCAGTCAAAAGTATACAAAGTACATACATATGACATGTGTGCCCCAAGAAGATTACTGTCTCCTCCAAACTTTATCTTGAAATAGATGGACACACACTACAAAAGGGGGCGTGGCTGGAGCAGACTCTGTGCACCTGAGTCAAAGAGGTCACATGGCTCGGGACCACTGGCCCCTGACATGTACTTCTGACCAGTCTCGAGTCCTATTTCCAGGAGAAACACTGATATTATACGTTTCTAGGCCATGAACATATATTAAAAGCAAAAATACAATCTGCCATAAACTGCTTATTAAAGTCCCTAGTTCATTCCAGGAAAAGTGAATTATGGCTAGTTTCTGACCCAATGTTTTAATTTACAGCCTGATCTATTTAAAAATATGCTACTTCAACTACAATTTGTATTGCCTATTATCCAGCCATATAATTCATCTACATATTCATGCTTTGTGACTTTTTATCTATTAATATTTTTGCCTCAGTAGAATTTAAGAATTGGTTTTGTATGTATGTTTTTTTTAAACTTTTCATTATGAAAAAGTTTCTGAGAGTTTTATAGGCCTCATGTTGCCACCAATAAATTTAAACATGGCCCCATTTTGTGTTTATATATTCCCCTATACATATATCTATCAAAACTGCTATTCCCATTCCCTATGAGTTACTTTAAAGCAAACCCAAAAAAAAAATTCTACTGCTTGTCTATAAGTATTTCAGGACATATCTCCACAAGACAAAGACTGTATTTAACATAAGTATAATATTATCATCACTAAAATGAAGTTTAATTTCCCTTTTTCCTATCCTCATGTGATGGATGCCTTATCAAACTACATTTTGATCTAACATTTGCACTTGAGACTGAAATTTCTCCAAAAATGGTTCTAGATGAGTACTAGAACTTGGGATATCTTCATTATACTAAGCACAAAATATGTCTTCTAATTGTTATATATCCCATACTTTGAGCCCTTGGTTGCTAAAAAGTACATGGTAAACGTGTTATCATCCAGAAATGCTTTTGTTTCTAATGTATTCCAATGTCACCCAACAAAATACACTTCACAGTTTCAGTTCTCTGAGGTTTATTTTACCCTTTGGTAGAGCTTGCATTTGAAAGACTGCTTTAAAAATTGTAAGGCAGTGTCTCTTTGCCAAATATTTAAACTTTATGAGTCAATCAATATGAGTGAGTATCCACAGGCAATTGCAGTGTGTTTACTCTGCGCTTATTACTTGCAGTGCTTTTATTGATATCAATTTGATCAATAATGATAAGAATGTCATTCTCAACAGCTACATCTTTATTTATCTTGTTTTCTACTTGTTCTGCCCATGCCCCCTAGTGTGGTAACTATGATAACCATCCCAATCCTTTTCTGAAAAAGTAGACCTGCTGTGACAGGTAGACCTCTTAGCTGTCAGTCACCTCCAGATGTTCATCTCTGAGTTATTTACAACTAACAAATGATCTGCATGGAGATGTCTAACCTGGAAAAGGCACTAACAATCATATCGTTCCAGAATTTTCCCCAGAGTAGGCTACAACTTCTATAGAAAATGAGTCAGATCCCTGCAATCTCCGTTAAGCAAGTTAGTTTCTTCCCCCTTTTCCTACAGCTGTTAATCTGAGAGTACTCCCAAACAAACTTGGTGACCCAGCCCTGTGTCTGCTTCCAGAAACCCTGAACTGTGGCTGTTGATGCTAGGAGTTGCCAAAGCAAACAAAAATGTGTAACTACAGGAGTGGTACCTGGAACTCCATCATCCATCACCTAGCTTCTAATGGGACCACTGTCTGTGTGGTAGAAGGCAGGGGGAACCTGGGAAGCCTCTAAATGAATAATTCAATTTATCAGCCTTATAGATGCTGAACTGCAATAGTGTCCTTCTCAGTAGAAGAGATGCTGCTGTGGATGAAAAAAGTTCCAACCTTGAAGAAATTGGACTATAAAGACAATTAAGTTAGGAGGTCACTTACAATATCCTAGAAGATTCGTTGGAAACTAAGGGCAGTTAACCAGCAGCTGAATGGTAAATTGTGAGTGAACCAGGGATCTATTGCCTGGACACAGAAAGCTACAGTCAAAAATGGCAAAGAAAGCTGAGAATCAGGCCCAGGACTAAATTTTATAGTATCCAAAACCCAGAAAAATTTAAGTTTATAGCCAAACAAGACAATTGTGTCAAGGCTGGAACACAATTAAAAAAGAAAAGAAACCCTCAATTGTTGAGTCTTAGGATTCACTGACACTTTTGAGTTAGGAAAGTTCTTGTACCATCCCTTAAGTGAGGAAAATTCAAAGGCATGCCTACTGAAGAACTGCCTTTCTCCTCTCAGGTCACTAGAATAACGAAGATGTTTGGACCACAACTTGGTTGGGTACACTTAAGCCTGGTGATACAGCAGTCCCCCATAGAGCTTAAGACCTAGACAGCAGGAAATGAAACAACAGATCCAATAAAGAGCAATTATTGACTTGGGAGAACTTTCACTGGGTACAGGGTTTAACACAGTGCCTAGAATTCCAATCACTGTGGCAAAAAGGACTAGCAAGAATGACTCTTAGGAACAAGGAAAGAGAAATTACTCACATTGAGTAGAAAATGCCAATATTTCCTTGATAGATGATCAGAGAAGGCTAAAAAGAAATTGGAAGAATTAGTTGGG
>CABHPQ010172798.1:45729-52315 GCA_902168405.1 Peromyscus aztecus | reverse complement strand
GGTATGTGTGGTATGTATGTGTGGTATGTGTGTATGTGATGTGTGGTATGTGTGTGGTGTTAGTGTGTGTGTGTGTGTGTGTGTGTGTTGGAACAGACTGATCATAATCCATAGGATATGGAGTATGTAAAATAAAGCAGTACACTAAAGAGAATCATTATCCTCTCTCTTTGGCTACCCCTCTCCAACCTTCTTCTGTCTCTAGGTAACAAGTGAAAAACCACTATGGTTTGTGTAGATTTCATCATAAAGTAAATCTTTACCTTTTTGAATTGGCTGTTTTAAAATCTCAGCAATCCCTATTTATGAGGAACTTGTTCTAGCTTATGCAGAACACTACATTGTTCCTGGGGAGACAGTAAGATCAACCCAAAGAGCTTGGTGTGGTGGCAGAGAATGAGGTCTTGGGATGTCCCCCAAGAGATGTGTCTTGCTTCAGATGCCGAGGAAGCCAGGAGCTCAGGTTTACCTGTCATTCCTGCTCTTCCCTCCCTCACTGTCCTCAGCCCCACTCATGGGAAGATTATTTCCCCCTGATGGATCTAGAAGCAAACATCTGTCAGAGGAGCAGAAGACATTGATGCTATGGGGCATAAACACTCTTCTGAGCCAGAAGGTGACCTTACGGGAGGGTGAGTTGGAACTTACAAGGATGATGGGTGGCAGGAGAGAGCACACGAGATGACTGTAAGAAGGGAAATCAAGTCCTTTGCCAGAGGAAAAAGGGGTAGATGCTGGCCTGTCCCATGTGGTGTCTGCACACCGTCACACTGCGCTGGACAAGAGAGGACAGGGAGAAAGCAACATATCACGATGAGCAGATAGTGTGTCCTCTTCAGAGTGGCACATCTTGAGTAGATGGGAGCGGCATTTGGGACTAAAGCAGTTATTAAAAGGGGCCTCCCATAGACCATGAGGCTGCTTGAAGCTTGAAGGCAAATAACCAGATGGATACCCAGAGAAGAGAGAAGGCTTCCAGTAGGGGGCAGGTAGAGGTGAAGGCTTGGGGAGCAGGGGACAGAGATAATGAAGAAGTGGGGACAATAGAAATGGGGTGCATTTGCTGATTCTTCCCAACGGTGAAATTGGGAAATTGAGTTGCTTCCATGTTTAAAAAAGAATAATTTATTATTATTATTATTATTATTATTATTATTATTATTATCATTTTGTTTTGTTTTTTGGAGACAGGATCTCTCTATGTAGCCTTGGCTGTCCTGGAACTATGTAGACCAGGCTGGCTTCGAACTCACAGAGATCTGTCTGTATCTGCCTCCGAGTGCTGAGATTAAAGGCCTGTACCACCATGCCTGGTCCTCCTTTCACTATTTTTTAAAATTACGTGTATGTGTGTAGGGTGGTATGTGCATGTGAGTGCAGGTGCCCTTTGACCTTACAGGTGCTTGTGAGACACCCACTGTGGGTGTCGGGAACCAAACTTGGGTCCTTTGGAGCATCAGTGCTCTTAACTGCTGAGCTAGCTCCCCAGCCCTGCTCCCATCTTGGAACCTCTTTGCATATGAAAAGAAAGTGAAGCACTCTAGGACCAATGGGATAGTTCAGTTGGTCAAGTGTGGATCTATGGCCACTACACAGGTACCCATATGTACCTACACTCACCCCACCCTCCTCACACCCAAATAAGGAAATGTCAAGTGGTTACTAAAAACTCTTGACTTCTAAAAATCTTTGCATTTAACCAACACTTAACCCTTCCCAAAACCCCACCCAACAACTGGGCCTTTCTTTAGACATCACACATCTCTTTAGAGAACACACAAAGTACATGATGCACACTGTGTAGGCTGTGTGTTGCAGTCATGGCCACATGGGAAAAGTATATAGAAATGACTGTCCTCTGTCACCTTGCCTCTGAAACTGTCTACAGAGATGAATTCAGAAATGACACCAAAGGTTTGGCCCTTGTGGCCTTATTGCTGCACCAACCCCTTCTAGGCTTGTCAGGGCTTGGCTCTGGGTGAAGGGTAGGATGGATTTAGAAGTGGTCTCTTCAGGGTGGGAGGCAGTGCTTCCATGGTGCTGAAATCTAGGGACTACCATCTTGGTTACATCCCTGGAACAGTACCTTGAGCCATACCAGAGCAGAGCCTGCACGCTCAGTGAGGTGGCCTATGTGGACCTACTGTGAGTTCCCAACCCTAGGAGGCAGGTCCCAGAAGAACTCTCCCCAGGGGCTGAGGATGGAGCTCAGTCGGTAAAGTGCTGCCTAGAAACCCTAAAAACCCTGCCTGTAAATTCCCAAATCATATAAACCAGGAACAATGGCACATGGCTGAAATCCTAGTACTCAGCTCATAGGGGCAGGAGTTCAAGGACTCCCTAACCTATCTAGGGAGGCCAGCCTGGGCTATAGGAAATCTTGTTTCACTGTCTTCCAGACACACACAAGGCAGCAGGCACAGGGCTTGCACAGGTTCAAACCCCAGCACAGAGAAGGGGAGGTGAACACAAAATCCCGCCCCTAACCACGAAGCTATTTCGATTGGTGCAGATGAGAAAAGGAAGCTCGGTTTCCTCCAATGGAAGGTGCCTGGGTTTGTCAGCCCAGCTTCACGGCAGGACACGTGTCCAGGAGGAGTTGGCCAATACAAAACGGACTCTGCGTTTTCTTTGTTTTGGGAGGGATATTTTTGTTTCATTTTGGTGTTTCTTGTCATACTGGTTTTTTGTTTGTTTTTATTTTCACTTTCTGAGTTTTCTTTTTAGAGAGAAAAGAAAACATGAGGTTGGTAGGAAGGTGGGGAGGATCTGGGGGAGTTGGGGGAGGGGAAAAAGTGATCAAAATATATTTTATGAAAAAAATTTAATTAAAAAATAAAATTAAAATAACAAAACCGGGAATCCTTTTTCAAAAAAAAAATGTTCAAGGTCATTCTTGGCTATATCATAAGCTCATGGCCTGCTTAGGATCTATGAGACTCTGTCTCAAACAAACTTACGTAGCCCACCAGCCATCGGCTTGGTTAGAGTTCCCAAACAGCAGAGTTCAGTTCTTGCCAACATCAAGTGTCAGAAACACAGACTGGCTGGAGTTCTCCGCCAGCGGAGCCAACCTCCGGGCTGTGACATGACTGCAATTGACAACTCCACTGCCGCCCACTGCCGTAAGTAGAAACAGAACGCGGTCTGTACAGTGGAAGACCTGTCTGCTCAGGAGCGTCTGCACCAAAACAGTGTGTACTTTGGAAGGAATTCCTAGAACCCTTTGGTTTAAGCAAATTCAATAATCGAAAAGCTGACTTTATACAAAAAGGCTAAATTCAGGGGAATTATCCACTTTGCAAAATAATGCTTCACTTTACAGAAACATTCCCCTGCGGTACTCCTTCCACACGACATCCTTGTTAGCGTGTTTACAACATGAGATCCTTCTATAAGAATAGTGATGGCCTCACTGCTTTTCGGGGGGGGGGGGCACTGGTGGTGTGGTGATGCAAAGAGGACCTTTGCTGTCATCAATATGGCTCCCTTGACAGGTTCCAGCCACTCTGAGTGTTTCTACACTCATGCCTCTGAAGCCCCAGAGAGATGGCTGTAGGGCAGGGCTACCATACCGGTTTCATAAGAGGAAGGTAAATCCCGGCTCTAGGAGACTGAGTGACTCATGAAAGGTCACCAGTAAGTCATAGGGCAGGTCTAGACCCTCCCTGCTCTAACACCTGGGCCCAGTGAACAGTGTGTTTTTAAAAGCCTGGAGGCTCCTCCCTCTTATTTAACTTCTATCTTCTTGAATGTGAGCTGGACTTAGCGACCTGCTTCTAACACAGTGAAAATGGAAATATAGTTACTCACAGGTGGAGAGACCCATAAATAATATCTTAACTAAGATTAGTATCAAGGTTCTCATCACCAGTGATAAAGCCGATTGAGAGCGAGGGAGGTGGTGCAATTATAAAGTGCTTGCCTTCCAAGTACCAGGACCCGAGTTCAAGCCCCAATACCCACATAAAAAAAAGCTTGGCACAGTGGTGTGTGCTTGTAATTGCATCATTTGTGAGGCAGAGACAGGCAGATCCCTGGGGCTCACAGAGCAGCTGCCTTAACCTTAACTCAGGGAGCTCCAGGCCAGTGAGAGATCCTGCTTCAAAACACAAGCTGGATGTTGCCTGAGGAATGACACCTGTTTGAGTTTGCTGTCTGTTGCTATGATAAACACCTCATCCAAGAGCAACTTGGGGAAGGAAAGGATTTATTTGAATTACAGGTTACAGTTCTACTTGAGGGAAGCCAAAGCAGGAACCTGGAAGCAGGAACTGGAACATGGACTATAGAGGAAAGCTGCTTCCTGGCTTATTTGTCATGGCTTGTTCAGCCTGCTTTCTCAAACAACACAGGCCTACCTGCCTAGGGGTGGTACCACCCACAGTGGACACCACCCTCCCACATCAATCATTAATCAAGAAAATGCCCCATAGATATGCTCACAGGTCAATCTGGTGGAAGCAATTGTTAGTTTTATGCAGTGCAATGTTATTCATTACTGTGCAAGAAAAGCCATGAGGCACAACAAATCCACTATAAGAGTTTGCTAAGAGAAGGAACAGAGGGGAGTGTGCTTAGGTCTATGGAGATTATGCAGGGAGAGAGAGAGGAAGAAGAGGAAGGAGAAGGGGGAGGAGTCTGTGACCTGCTTTTTAAAAATAGTTTTATTTTATATTTAATTTAATTTTACATATCAGCCATGGATTCCCCTGTCCTCCCTCCTCCCACCCCCCCAGCCTTCCCCCCAATCCACCCCCCATTCCAACCTCCTCCAAGGCAAGGTCTCCCCTGGGGATTCAGCTCAGCCTGGTAGATTGAGTTGAGGCAGGTCCAGTCCCCTCGTCCCTATACCAAGGCTGAGCAAAATGTCTCAGCATAGGCCCTAGGTTCCAAAAAGCCAGCTTGTGCACTAAGGACAGGTCCCAGTCCCACTGCCGGGGGCCTCCTAAATAGGTCAAGCTAATCAACCGTCTCACTTATCCAGAGGGCCTGGTCCAGTTACCCGCTTTTTATGGATTCCCACACACATGCACGTATGGGCTCACATAGCTATGCCACACACGTGCATAGATTGTGTGATCCTGCTGTGTGCAAATTACTCGATCATGCAGCACACAGATTACGTAGGACATAAGGCCCCGGGATGACCAAGCCTCCTGCCTGACTACTGGACAGCACATGTGCGGGCATGTAGCAACAGCAATTCCTCAGTTGAGATTTTCTCTTTCCCAGGTGATGTTTGTGACAAAAAACAACTAACCAGGACAGAATCTGAGGTTGTTCTCCAAATTACACACACACACACACACACACACACACACACACACACACACACACCCCATGTGCCTGCACAGTGTGTGTGAGTACATATACATGCTCATAAGCATATGACAGACTGATAGCAAGGGCCAGGAAAAGGCACACCAGTTCTGTAGTGTTCTAGCAACTCCCATGCTTTAGTTTAACTATGAGAAATACCAGGGGCTGCAATTGAGAGTCGTTCTACAGAACACCTCACAACTACTCTACAAAAGCTAGCAAGGTCACGAAAGACCAAAAGACAGTCACAGACCAGGGACACTGATATATGACAACTAAATGTCCATGGAGTCTGGGAGGGGTCTTGGAATAGCAGAGGGATGCTAGTGGGAAAATAGTGGAAATGGAATTGTGTTTTCTGCCAATGATAATGTTTTTTTGAAGGTTTTATTATAAAAAAATCCTTGGAAATAAAGTAAGTAGTACACACCAAAATTTAACCAGATCCCAAGTCTATAAATTTCAATGAACTTTCATACAGTTAGAACAGGCACTGTCTTCATTTTGACAAAGGGACTGTGGTTGTAGGTGGAGGATAGATGAGAACTCTCCACTCTGTCTTCATAACTTCTGTAAGTTTGGAAATACTTCCAGAAAAATCGCTTGTTTCTGAAGCTGACACAGGCACCTCCGTTCTTGTTATTTTGAGAAGTTGGGGGAGCATCATGGTTGGGGGAATGTTTGGCCAGTCTGGGCAGCTTCTTTCATGGAAGAAACCTATCTCACTTCCCAGATTCCACAGAATATAATACTTCTCATCTCCTGTCCTGAGATTAGCCCAGCTTCCCACTAGACTGTAAAGATGCTGCCCATTGGGGTGTGTCAAGGAGGCCTCACCAGACAGTTGACTGCAAAGCCAAGGAGGAAGATGAACCCAGGCCACGGGGGGCTGATGACCTCCATGGATGGCCACCAGCAACTTCTCCTCAAGTATGCAGACTCTGCCTGGCCCATCAGTGGTCATATGGCATCTCTCTTACGTTGAAAAGTGGCCCGCCTCCCGCCTCTTGATTTGCTTTGATCCCTTGGATGTGGCAGATGGCGAAAGTTCTGCCAGTTCTGTATCTACTGTTTCAGAGTTCTAGCAGTTTCTGAAATTCCTCTTAAATCCAGTTTTCATAGAAGTGATTCTGCTGGTTCTTAGATTCAGACTGTCATGTTGTGAGGAAGCCTGAGAGCCACAAGGAGATGTCACATAGAGAAAGGATGAAGTTTCATGTGTGTACGTGAAAACATCAAACCTTGGACCTCCCAGGCCCGGCTT
>CABHPQ010172798.1:33229-40729 GCA_902168405.1 Peromyscus aztecus | reverse complement strand
CCTATGTTTTCCTCATAAACACAGATACATCAGAGTATCTTAAATCCCAGACATCATATCCATTGCATATGTATTTTATTTCAAGGCTCGGGTTGGCTTTGAATTTGTTCTGTAGCTGAGGTTGGTTTCTTGATCTTTAGGTCTCAGTTTGCTGAGTGTTGGGAATACAGGCATGAATCACCATGTCTGGCTTCAACATGTATTTTGAAAAAAAAAATCTTCTTTTAAAAAATAATCATGCCGGGCGTTGGTGGCGCACACCTTTAATCCCAGCACTCGGGAGGCAAAGGCAGGTGGATCTCTGTGAGTTCGAGGCCAGCCTGGGCTACCAAGTGAGCTCCAGGAAAGGCGCAAAGCTACAAAGAAAAACCCTGTCTCGAAAAACCAAAAAAAACCCAAAAAACCATAATGTTATCAAACTTGAAATATAGCAATAATTTGTTTAAAATACCACAAGAATCTAGTCAGTGTTCATCTCTCTCTCTCTCTCTCTCTCTCTCTCTCTCTCTCTCTCTCTCTCTCTCTCTCTTCTTTTTGGTGCTAGGGATCGAAACCAGAGTCCAGTCTATGCTAATCATGTGTTCTGCCATGGAGCTATGCCTCCAGCCCATGTCTTGTGTTTTCCCTTTTCCTGTCCCACAGCTGATGAACTGAACTGCGATCTGTACAAAGCCCACACATTTGCATGTGGTTGCTGTGTCTCTTTGCTTTCCCTTTCTTTCTGCCCCTCCGTTTTTTCTTTAATGAGGTGAAACTCGAATCATCACCATCCTCAGAGTCCTTGCTTGCTTGAGAGAGGGGTCTTGTATTCTGGTTGGCCTGGAACTCAGGTCTCTTGCTTCCGCTGAGCAACCTCTCTATCACTGACTATGATCTCATCCCTGGGTTTTTTGAGCCAGGGTTTCACTATGTAGCTCAGGCTGGTTATGAATCCACTATGTAGCCTAGGTTGGCCCAGACCTTGTGGTTCTCCTGGCTCGGTGTCACGAGTGATGGGAGCACATGCTCCGTCACAACCAACCGCAATAATCATTTTAAAGAGTATGGTTTGGCGACCAGTTTATTTACAACTCTGTGCAGACACTGCTGACCTCTAGTTTGAAAAATATCATCATTCTGGAAAGTACCTAATAGGCACTCCTATGTAGATGGACTGGCGGGTGACAGGTTTGTCCTGACTGTGGGCCAGGCAGGACAACTCTAGCCACACTCCTGCCCTGTTGCTCTCTCCCACCAGCCCCTGGTAACCCTTGGTCTTTCTGTCTTTATGAATTTGCCTATTCTCTTGTTTTACACACGTGTGTATGTATGTATGTATGTATGTATGTATCTATCTATCTATCTATCTATCTATCTATCTATCTATCTATCTATCATCCTCCTCCTCTTCCTTCTATTGACTTCCCATTTTTGAATGAATTGAATCATCCTCCCCAGTGGGTTCCCCTATCTGGATTTTTCTGATTATCCATCCCCAGTTTCTTGTACTTTTGGCTAATTAGTGATCAGATTTGGCAACAAGTTCAGGTTCAGGTGTGATTCTTTTTTTATTTCAGGATCTTTCTATTTAGTCCTGTGTATTTGTATGACTTTACATGAGGGGACATTTACCTTAATTTGTTACAAGATCAATCAGTGGGCTCAGATATTATCAGCTTGGTCCACTTAGTATCAAGTCCCCCATTATCTAGGTATACGTGTGTGTGTTCATTCAGGTGCATGTACACATATGTGCACTTGTGTGTAGAAGCCAGGGGTTGATGTTGGGTGTTTCAATTGTTGTGATGAAATGCCATGACCAAAGCAACTTGGCGAGGAAAGGGCTCATTTGGCTACACTTCACATCATTATTCATCAATGAAGGAAGTCAGAGCAGGAACCTGGAGGCAGGAGCTGATGCCATGGAGGAGTGATGCTTACTGGCTTGCTCCCATGGCTCGCTAGGCCAGCTTTCTTCCTTCCTTCCTTCCTTCCTTCCTTCCTTCCTTCCTTCCTTCCTTCCTTCCTTCCTTTCTTCCTTTCTTTCTAATTTTTTATCTCTTTAAGCCTACAGCACCTGGTATTCCCAGGCAGTCTCCCATCCAAGTACTAACCAGGCCCGACCCTGCTTAGCTTCTGAGATCAGACAAGATCGGGCGCGTTCAGGGTGGTATGGCCGTAGACTAGGCCAACTTTCTTATAGCACTCAGGACTATGTGCCCAAGGGTGGCCCCATCCATAATGGGGTGACCCATACTCCATCAATCACAAATTAAGAAAATGCTCTGCAGGTTTGTCTACAGCCTGATCTTACGGAGGAATTTCCTCAGTTGGTGTCCCTTTCTCTCACATGACTGTAGCCTGTGTCAGGCTGACATAAAATTTGCTGTCACAGTACCTTCTTCTACCGTGGTGCTTGCCTCGTTTTTCTGTCGCATTTTAACATTTATAATGTATTTTGTGTGCACGTATGTGGGGACACAAAGGCCATGGTATGTGTGCGAAAGTCAGAGGTCAACTATGGGGAGGGCTCTTTCCTTCTGTCCAGTAGATTCTGGGGACTAAACTCTGATCTTTGGGTCTACACGAATGTGGTGGTATTGTGTTCCCCAAAATATTGTGCACCCTAATAAACTTATCTGGGGTCAGAGACAGGACAGCCACAATAAACCTCTATTAAACATAGAGGATAGGCAGTGGTAGCACACGCCTTTAATCCTAGCATTCCAGAGGCAGAAATCCATCTGTTCAAGGATACAGCCAAGCATGGTGACTCACACCTTTAATCCCAGGGAGTGATGGCAGAAAGTAGAAAGATATATAAGGCATGAAGACCAGAAACTAGCAGCATTTGGCAGGTTAAGCTTTTAGGCTTTGAGCAGCATAGCTCAGCTGAGATTCATTCCGGATGAGGACACAGAGGTTTCCAGTCTGAGGAAATAGGATCAGCTGAGAAACTGGCGAGGTGAGGTGGCTATGGCTTGTTCTGCTTCTCTGATCTTCCAGCATTCACCCCAATAACTGGCCTCAGGTTTGATTTTATTAATAAGACCTTCTAACAATTCTTGCTACACATGACCTCTCAGTTCAGCTTCCCAATGGTACCTGGCTCACTCCAGCCTTCCATATGCAGAGTCTCAGGAGAGAGAACTGACAAGTTCGGCTGGGTTCAGTGGCTGGGTGGGGTGGGGTGGGTGGGGGCATGTGGTGTTAGGACTTCTCCAGCTTATCTGCCCCTTCAGGGCTCCTTTAGGAAGGGACTGCTGGAAGGGATTTGTGGCTTGGAGACGTTAAGAAATGATTGACACTTTTAGTACAAGCACTCAGTAGGAGCTGCTGGACACCTTTCCTTTGCTCTTCAGTCACAAGTTCCTAACATTATTTTACCCTCAAGAGCCATGCTGCTTAGGTGCTGGACTCTCTTCCTTCATCCATGCTGATCCCTCTGTTTCAATATGGTCAATTTTGTGTCTTAAATAATGTATTTATTTTTATTTTATGCCTGCACGTATGTATGTGTACCACATATGTGCACGGTGCCTATGGAGGCCAGGAAGGGGCATCAGATACCCTGGTTCTGTAGTTACAGACGTATGGGGGTGCTGGGAACTGAACCAGGGTCCTGTGCAAGCACAACAAGTACTCTTAACTACTGAGCCACCTCTCTAGTCCCCGACTTTGCATCCCTCAATGAAGCTAGTGCCGGGGTCACCTCCCGGGATCTCTCTCCACTCTCTCTGGAGTGAACAGGGTGGAGCAGCCGCTCTTCCCCTGCTCCCCAAGTCAGACTCTTGAGCACACTGTACTTGCCCCGTCTCTGGGAGCTTGTGGTGAAGCATCTGCCCTGCTTAGCTTTCACCTCAGTGCTTTGCACAGACCCCGACGGGGACTCGGCAAACGTGGGTGTGAAGCTTTCTGACCTCTTCTTCTGTCCTTGGACATCCTCCCTAACCTCCTTGTAAATTCTCTTGCACCATTTAAGAAGCAAACCAGATTTGTCTTGGCAATAGATTCCAAGCACCTTGGGCAGGAGAAGTAAGTCTTGTGCTATTTTTCCTCCTTTTAAGGTACTGGGAGAGGCTCACGGGTACTTGTTTGTTTATTTTTACATTTCTCTTGGATAGCATAAAGTTCTAGCAGCTCAAACAAAACTTTAAAACATAATGGTGACAGAATCTTCTTGTAGTTCTAATCTAACCATTCAGGGTGTGTGTGTGTGACAGAACTCTTTCCCACTGAGAACACAGAAGCACTGTTAACTCATTACTTCTTACAGCCTATTGGCTAGTGCTTACTACTCAACCATACATAGCTGCAAGGTAGTCTAGGAAATGAAAAGTTGAGCTTCTGTAGAAGATGATGGAGAGGATGACACCAAGGAACAGCTTTCAAAGTCTCTTGTGTACCTAAATAATACGGTCAGGGTCCTTTCTGAGTCTCTTCTTCAACAGACTAATTTTAAAACATTTAAATTCTAAAAGCATGTGCTTTCATCATAAAAAGTTTAGATGCACATAAAGAACAATATAAGAAAATCTCCAGCACCGTCAGCCATACTCCTTTTCAGAGCTAAAGGCAAGTAGCTGTTTGGTATGTTTTCCTCCAGACCTTTGAATATGTTTACACGAGTGTGTGTGTGAACACACACATGTACACAAACACACATTCATATAGTTCCTTGTAGATGGAGGTTTACCTATAATAAAGCTATAACAATAAATATACAGTAGAACCATTTATTTTTCATTAGTAATTTGATTTTTTTACTTTATAATCTATAATAGATATTTAATATCAATACATAATAGTATTTCATGATATGGATAAATCTTTATTTACATATTCTTTGTTGGTAGACTGTTTAGAAAACTGCCATGGTATAAAATTTGACCTCTGTAGAGTTCATGAGCTCTCAGCTTTCATTAGACACAAAACAGCAAGTCCAACCATTGACATATTATGTGACCAAATCATTATTTCTGCAGCTAGAGGGGCTAGCTGAAATGTCTCAACTGTCTCAGAGAGGGGTCTGGTTAATAATCAAATCTCTCACATTTGCTTAGCACATTCCTTAAAACATTGGGGACTGTTTACTTCTTCCTGTATCCCTGGAAGAGAGTAGGGCAAGATTCATCATCCCCAAACCCCAGATGAGTGGGAAGCCCACAGGAGGCTTCTGGCTGTTGTTGAGAGCAGATCTCAGGAAGACCCATGTGTCTGGCCTCACACTCCACATGCACGTGGTTCCTGCTCACCTTGGGCTGGTCTCCTAAGTAGTCACACCTGCTTTCAAATCCTGAGGCCAGGAGCACAAACATTCTCATGAGCCTCTCAGTGATTGTCTCCTGGCCTTCAACGACAAATCCAGATTGTCTATAAAGAGAGTATTCAGGTTAATGACAGTCTATCTGAAGACAAATAGAAAAAGGATAAAAGTGAGCTAACCCAACCATTCAGCAACTCTAACACGGATCTTAAAAGGTCTTATTAATAAAAAACCTAGAGCCAGATATTCAGTCAGGGTGAAAGCTGGAAGATCAGAGGAATAGAACAAACCACAGCTAACCTCACCTTGACAACTCCTCAGCTGATCCTGTTTTTACAAGTCCTCAGACTGAAAGCCTCTGAGTCCTTACCCAAAAGGGATCTCAGCTGAACTGCCTAAAAGCCTCTAGTTCCTGGTCCTCTCGCCTTATATACCTTTCTGCTTCCTGCCATCTCTTCCTGGGATTAAAGGCGTGTGTCCTTCCTTACCAAGCAAAGACATGAGATCTCAAGTGCTGGGATTAAAGGCTTGTGCCACCATGCCTGGCTCTGTTCCCAGTGTGGCCTTGAATTCACAAAGATCCAGATGGATCTCTGTCTCCTGAATGCTAGGATTAAAGGCATCTGACCTTTATGTCTAATCTAGTGGCTGGCTCTATTCTCTGATCCACAGATAAGTTTATTGGGATGCACAATATATTGGGGGACACAATATTTCACCACAAGAAACTGTGTTAAAGGCCCAAGTGGGCTTGCCTGAATTTACCCTATATGTTAGTGGCAGAGCCAGTACTATGGCCATGTCTCTTGATTTCTACTCTAGGCCATTTTTTTCCCTTCTTTCTTTCCTTCCTTTCCTTTCCTTTTCTTCTCTTTTGAGATAGGATCTACCTATATAACCCGGGCTAACCTGAACTTGCTATATTGCTCGGGCTATCCTTCAATTCAAAATCTTACTGCCTCAGCCCTCTGACTGCTGACATTACAGGTGTATGGCACTACAGTCAACCTACTCTTGGCTTCTTTTTTCTGCAGCTCACAAATGCTCTGATAGAGGGCATTATGTACTAGCAACAACAACCCCAGGAGGCACAAAGCCTGGGAAGTAATCCAACAGTGCCTTAGGTAGGGCATGTGAGATGAAGCAGCACTGGAGGAGAGTCATGTGTGAAGCAATCCCCATTCCGTACAATGTCAATGGGCCCTTCATGATGGGCTCCTCAGCACCTAGCTGCTCCTGCCTGCTTCCCCCCTGATGGTTTTTTAGCGGCGCTTTTAACTCCAAGGAAAAGTCCCTAAACTCGACAGAATCCACTAACAAGAGTTTTATCAAGACAAGGAGAAAGGGATAGATGTGACCAGGCCTGTGGAAGGACACGTGTGAGAAGGAGGTGAGGGAACATGGGGCCCGTCTTTTAAGGGCCAGGCCGCACCTGAGCACACAGGCATGTGCATAGATCACGTGGTCACAACTGCATGATTACGTGACCACGCAGTCATGGGGCATGGGTTATGACCTGGAAATGACTAGGTGGAGATGACTAACTGTCCCGCCAGGCATGTACAACCATGGGGGCATGGTTGGAATTCCTATCACTCCCTCATCTGAGAAGTAGGTTTGGGCAGGGCTTGAGCTACCCTTTTCCCATTGGGCTCTCTCCTAGAGAAGGTCCAGTTATCATATTCATAGACCCCCAATAACCACCCCACTTTCCAGACTGGCTGAGGGCTATCATTACAGAAACCACAGTTTCTAAACCCACTATCAGAACCTGAAAGCTGATCTGTTCTGGGAAAGAGAGAAAAGGCCTGTGAAACACAGACATGCTGGGGAGTGCAAGAGACATGTTGGGGCAAATGCAGAGGCAAGACATTCATCGAGCTTTAGGAAAATAGGGAAGGATGCAGTTTCTTCTGCTAAGGCTAAAATCTGTGCTTCCAAATGGGCTCCTAAGAGCATCCAGAATTAAATGATCTAGGTGGGGTGTAAGAGTGTTCTGGAGCAGCTTGGGGTTTCCAGACAGACGAGGAATGGAAGAACTGATGCATTAATCAGACTTTAATCTCCTAATTATGACTCTATACTGAGGACTTTGTATCAGGCACTGTGCGGTCTATGGTATGTCCTATACCATTGAAGTGTAGTCACTGGAGTGTCAACTTATCATTAGTCCATCCATCCATCATCCACCATCCATCTATCCATCCATCCATCCTCCATCCATCCATCCATCCATCCATCTATCCATCCATACA
>CABHPQ010172798.1:16968-33129 GCA_902168405.1 Peromyscus aztecus | reverse complement strand
TCCATCCATCATCCATAATCCATCCATCATCCATCTATACCCCATCTGTTCATTCATCTATCTAGCCATCTCTCCACCCATCTACACATTCATTCATCTATCCATACACACATACATTCATTCATACATATATCTGAGCATCCATCTATCTATTCATTTGTCTTAGTTAGGGTTTCTATTCCTGTGAAGAGATACCATGAGCATGGCAACTCAACTCTTTTTTTTTTTTTTTTGAGACAAGGTTTTTCTGTGTAGACTTAGCTGTCCTAGAACTTACTCTGTAGACCAAGCTGTCCTCAGACTCACAGAGATCTGCCTGCCTCTGCCTCCCGAGTGCTGGGATTAAAGGCATGTGCCACCATTGCCTGGAGACCATGGCAACTCTTATACAGGAAAATATTTAATTGGGGCTGGCTTACAGTTCAGAGGTTCAGTCCATTATTGTCATGGCAGGATGCAGGCAGACAAGGTACTGGAGAGGTAGTTGAGAGTTTTACATCTGGATTGGTAGGCAGCAGGAAGGAGTGAGACACTGGGCCTGGCTTGAGCATCTGAGACCTCAAAGCCTACCCTTAGTGACACACTTTCTCCAACAAAGCCATACCTCCTAATTGTGCCACTCCATATGAATCTATGGGAGCCACTTTTTTTGTTTTGTTTTGTTTTTTGAGACAGGGTTTCTCTGTGTAGTTTTGGTGCCTGTCCTGGATCTCGCTCTGTAGACCAGGCTGGCCTCGAACTCACAGAGGTCTACCTGGCTCTGCCTCCCAAGTGCTGGGATTAAAGACATGCACCACCACCGCCCAGTGAGCCACTTTCATCCAAACCACCATACCATCCATCCATCCATCTATCCATCCATCCATTCATCAATCATCCATCCATCCATTCATCCATCCATCCATCCGTTCATCCATTTATCTGTCCATCTATCCATCCATCTTCACATCCATCTTTTCACCCATCATCCATCCATGCATGCATCCATGAATGCATTCATCTGTCCATCCACCCAGCCATCCAGCCAAAGATGCAGATCTACCTCCTTCACAGTGACAGGATGGGACCCACACATAAACAAGACTCCACACAATGAAATAGTACAGTGTAAACTGATTTCTCCAAGAATCTGTCAAAGGCCTCCAGTCCCAACCACACCTCCCACCTTGTGA
Organism: Peromyscus aztecus; assembly: GCA_902168405.1. Classification (NCBI taxonomy): domain Eukaryota; kingdom Metazoa; phylum Chordata; class Mammalia; order Rodentia; family Cricetidae; genus Peromyscus; species Peromyscus aztecus. Next base: position 31,957 of record CABHPQ010172798.1, on the reverse strand, counting down.
GTCAGAAATTAAAACACATTCATTAATCTCACCTAAAAGTCACAAACAGTTCTGCTTCAAGTGGTAATAAATATTTCATGCCCAATTGTGTGGTGTTCCTAGCTGTGTTTATTAAATAGTTTCTCATAATTCCAGTTATTCATTTTAATAGGTCAGGCCTTGGCTGTGATTTAAACAGACCGCTGAGGAAACAGCCGTGGTTAAACATTGTAACAATATGGATTATTAATTTAATTGGCCGGCTATTACTTGTTTGGACTCTGAGCTAACACATTTAGTTCAGTCTCTAGTGGCCCATAAACCGCAAAGGTCGTGACTTCAGCATTCAGAAGAATGGGGAAAAGGCGTTGAGGCTGAGATTAGGAGGAAAACTTAAGAGCAGCAGGGGAAGGCAGCGTGGGGAGGCAGCCGGCTTGCTGCAGGCAGGGCAGGGCAAAGGGGATTCGTTTGTCAGCTCCTCATTAAAGCCTCTTCGGCAGCCGCTGCCTGGGTTGGCAACTGCCAGGAGCCAGTATCTCCCTGGGATTTCTGAAAGGGCCAAATCCTTAGCTATGAAGATGAGATACCCAACCCCAGTGAGGCCTGGCCCTTTTCTGGATGCCTGAGCACGTGGCAGGCCCGTGCCTTGTGAAAAGCACGCGACTGGGGCAGGAAGTTCTTAGGGTAGCCCTGCCCACAGCCTTCCAAACCTTACTCTACCAAGCAAGGAGTCCTTCCTGGCCCCCTGGCCTGCCCAGACACCACCTAATGTCTGCTGGGTCCCCAAGACTTTGGGATCTACATGGCATTAACTCAATCCAATGCTCCACGACCTGTGAATAGCCAAAGTCCCACCTGGAGGGTCTGCGATTGCCCACATGAACCTTACCTCTCTCTGCTTTGGATTCCTGCTTCAGCTAAGTTGGTTCAATATAGAGAGGAACTTCAAATCCTCCTGAGGAGTCTGGGGAGATGACTTTGTGGGTAAGGCACTTGCTATGCAAACAGGCAGACCTGAGTTTGAATTTCCCGCACCCACATAAGAGCACAATGCTGCCCAACTGTAATCCTAGTGTGCCTAGGACAGGGATGAGGAATGGAGACGGGACTCCCTGGCTGACCAGGAGACAAAATGCAGGCATCCCCAGGCTTAGTCCAGTGTTGACCTCTGGCCTCCTCGTGCACGCCATCTTCCCATACACATGTAATGTGTCTACTGCCCACCATCCGCCCCCCCCAAAAAAAAACCCGACAACAAAAAACCCTGAGTTGGCCCAAACATGCAATCCAGCCCTTTCCTCATTCACTTTAGGCATCTGAGAGTTGGGGAGACTGGATGGGAGGTTTTGTGGGAAGCCAGGTAGAGGCTGCATAAATGTAGTTCAAATGTTAGAAAAAGGAAGTTCGTGGTCCCTCCAGGCGGCTCCAAGGGCTGAGAGCATTTGTTGGCCTGCCTTGGGGTTCCCCAGGCCACTGCCATCTGCTGACCCTTGCCTCTGCTCTTGGTGTCACCTCAAACAGCTGTTCCCATTCAGGACCTCTGGCCAGTCTAGGGGTTCTGTGGAGTCTGCGAACTGGGGGAGGAAATTACATCTTCAGTTTTTGTATTGGGTAGCTTCCATCTTAATTTCAGGGTTTCCTTCTCACGTGAGGGTAGGAAACAAACCACAGCAGTACCAGGTGTCCCAGGGTTTTGTCACCACGAGAGTCTGTTTTATATGAAGATCTGGGATATCAGGTGTCTCCCTTGGATTTACTCAGTTCTTGCTTGTCCTGGACGGCAGCATCTCTTCACCTCTATTAGATGCTTGCCAGACTAAACTTCCCAACTCTGGAGAAACTCCAGGCTGAGGAGTTCAGCGCCGATGGTTGGGCTATGAGTTCCCACAATTGAGGGAAAATGCTAGAAACCTTGGAGGATTCATGTGCTCCTTGTACAGCAAGCTGTGTTTTTTAGAAATGCATTTTCAATAATTCATCTTTATGACTAAGGCATCCCAACCCCAGGAAGCACTAAATTAAAATGAATCCATTGAGTGGTCAGCATGTCATGTGTGTAGCACTTTCTAAAACTGACCAAGAATAACATCCTTTATATAGATACCTTTGCCATGTGAGATTCTAGGGTTAGACTGGAGCTCAGTTAGAAGAGTGCTTGTCTGGTATGCATGGAGCCCTGGATTCATTCCTGAGTACCACATAAACTAGACATGGTAGCATACATCTGCAATCCCAGTATTTAAGAGGTAGAGGAATGAGAATCAGGAGTTCAAGGCCATCCTCAGCTACACAGTGAATTCCTGAGACACATAAACAACTTGAAATACATAAGACTCTGTCTCAAAAAATCATTGAAAAATGAAATTTGAAATTGTAATCTGGGTATGGTAGCATTCAACATTAAAACAAAGCAAAAACCTAACTACTCTGGTTTCATCTCTGTTGCTATTTTAAAATGTCCTGGCAAAAAGCAATTTAGGGAAAAATATTTATTTGGTTTATGATTCAAGGTTACAGTCCATTATTCCTGGGAGGTCACATTAAGGACTTGGAGCTGCTGCTCACATCCATAGTCAAAAGGAAAGAAATAAATGCATGCATGCTTGTTGACCAGTTTGATCTTTCTGTTCTCACATGTCTGGGTCCCCAACCCCAGGAATAGTGCCACACACTTGCCTGCTGTGAATTCCAGAATCAATTAAAGCAATTAAGATGATACCTCAAAAACATGTCCATAGGCCAATCAGGACTAGACAATCCCTCCCTTCTCAGGTAGTTCTACGCTGTGTCACTGACAAAACTAACCGTCTGGAGCGGGAGAAAAGTCTCAGTGGCTGATTTCCTGGGGACTCAGGTTTGGTTCCCAGCCCCCCAAGTGGTAGCTCACAATTGTCTGTAAGTCTAATCTCAGAGAATCCAACCCTCTCTTCTGGCCTCTGAGGGTGCTGCACATACATGGTACACATGTATATACACCCAGACAAAATATTCATGTACATAAAATAAAATAAAAAACAACAACCCTGACTATTACATCAACCAACTAAGCAATAAACAAAGAAACTGAAGATATATGTGTCGACTTGTTACATAAATGAATTTATAAAACAACACACAGATTACTACATCACAATAATAAAACATTTGACAACAGCATTCTAATAATTGGCTTCCTTTTTGCCCTCTGCATTTGGTTTTATTCATTTGAGAATATTAATCTGAGAGGGAGTCCCTAGTCTTCCCAGAGGGAATGATTAGACCATGAAGAGCAATTCAGCTTCACTCAGGCTGCCTCAACGTTGCCAGACTCTGGCCTTTCTCTGAGAAGGCTCCAGCTTGCAGTGTGGGCATTCTCCTCCCAAGTCCTTCCCATCCCAGTTCCTCGATGGTCAGTCCTGTGCTGATGAGGAGAGGGGAACACAGAGACGGGAAACTTTGTTCTTCGTATTTAGGAGCATCGGGCCGGGCATTCTGCAGCAGAAAGCGGTTGTCGCGTTTGTCCAAGCATGACAAAGGCGGAGGATGGAGCGGAAGGGGTGCTTTGGGGATGGCAGGGCTATGTTCATTTCCCAGCTCCCTTCCTGCCGCAAGGCTTCATGACTTTCACAGCTCTTACTATCAAAGTAGAGGAAAGCAGAGAGATGCTCGGCCCCAGAAGTGGCACCGGCCGATGTGTGAGTCAAGCAGACTTTGTCATCCCAGCAAATGTGTGACCAGTGCCTGCCACTTGCTGTCTGCGGATCAATGGACAAATGAGGGAAGGACCAGTTAGTGCTGATTAACGTTGTCTACTTGCCTGGGCTAAGGGACCTTCAGGTAGCTAAGAAAACATTTCCAGGCATGCTTGTGAGGACGAGACCAGCATTTGAACTGAAAGACAGTAAAGAAGCCAGCCCTCACCAATGTGGGTGGACATCAATGTACGCACAGCCTATGGAGGGCATGAGGAAGGGTGGATCTACTGTCTCTGAGCTGGGGCATCTATCCTGTATCTTCTGCTCTAAACCAGTCCTCGCTGATGAGCTAGGGAGGCAGCTCAGTGGGGAAAGTGCTCGTTGCACAAGGAGGAGGTTCAGAGTCCCACAGCGCAGCACATGCCTTAGTCACAGTGCTGTGGGATGGTCTGTATGTCAAATCTGTTGCTCTGATTGGTCAATAAATAAAACACTGATTGGCCAGTGGCCAGGCAGGAAGTATAGGCAGGACTAACAGAGAGGAGAATTGAGAGAACAGGAAGGCGGAAGGAGACACTGCCAGCCGCCGCCATGACAAGTAGCATGTGAAGATGCCAGTAAGCCACGAGCCATGTGGCAAGGTATAGATTTATAGAAATGGATTAATTTAAGATATAAGAACAGTTAGCAAGAAGCCTTCCACAGCCATACAGTCTGTAAGCAATATAAGTCTCTGTGTTTACTTGGTTGGGTCTGAGCGGCTGTGGGACTGGTGGATGACAGAGATTTGTCCTGACTGTGGGCCAGGCAGGAAAACTCTAGATACAGTCACAGTGTTTCTGCTGTGCAGTTTAAGGGTTAGACAGCCTGGCCTGTGCAATGGCAAAAGAGAGACATTGTTTCAAGGTGGAGGATGAGGACACACTCCCAAGGACCCCAGGTTGTCCTGACTTCTGTGCACACCCTGTGGTACATGAGTACCTGCACTCACAACACACATGCACACACACACACACACATACACACACACACACACACACACACGTGTACATCACATCCACACACAGTTTTTTTTTTAAAGAAGGAATAAAATCATTGCTATTGGTCTCGGGGCCTTTGGTTCACACCAGGCCTTGCTCCATCTTCTCCCTGATCTCAGGCCCTTGGGTTTGGGTGTCCCTGACTCTCTGGCTTACAAATGACAAATCATAAGGCTTCCACAACTGTGAACCAGTCCCCAATAGTCACTATCCATCTACACACGTGTTGTGTATGCTACATCTGGACGGCAGAGGTAACCTGGAAAATTATATTGCCTGGTGACATCATTGTCTTAGCTTGTTCAGTAACTGGTGTTTACATGACCTAAAATCATCTAACATTGCATTTCTCAGAACATAGCTGTGACACACAACTGTCCACAAACACATACACAACTGTCCATACACATGCATGATTATACACATACACACACACACACACACACACACACATACGTGTACACATGCCCTATTGATTCTATTTCTCTTGAGAATCTTGACTAATACAAAGGATTGACATCATCGACTAAGGAGAAGTCTATAAGCAGCTTTAACCCTTAGAGTTCCGAGACTGTCTCCCTTAACATGTATGTGTAGATGAAATGTGATTCCAACAAACACTGCAGATACCGGGAGAGGAAAAAGTCATGGCATGGTGTGCACTTATCCCACGTGGGTCCTTGGGACTCAGGTCAACAGTGCCTTCACCCACTGAGCCATCTGGCCCAAGGCACACGGCGTTTTCCAACACCACGCTGCCTGCTGGCCCCTTGCTCTGCATGCTGCCCACACACCCGTATCCATCTGAAAAGAAAAGCGGGCTTTGGCTTCAGGGCAGAGACCTCCGCCAGGGACTTGACTCTCAGGATGAAACGGCCAGGTGCTTCCAGCCCAGCTGGGATTGAAATCGGAGAGCAGGTGGAAAGGAAGGCGGCTTATCAGCATCTTATATGAGAAGTGCCATGCAGGTAGCTCACATGGACACAGATTCCAAAACAAGTCCTCAAAAGACGTGGGACATGCTCACGATTCCTCTGAGACAGCCAAGCAGGCCTGTCTCATTCCCCTCAGATCCACATCCATAGCATGCTAAGTATGAGTGCCACTGTCTCTGGGACGGTCAAGTGCATTGGTCGCTTTTCCTGTTGCTATGACCAACTTTGCTCCTGAGACAGGAAGGGTTTGCTTTAGCCCACAGCTGGAGAGGGCTACAGTCCATCAAGGGACACGGCCAGTCGTGACAGTGGCAGTGGGAGCTGGCAACAAAGCTTGTTTGCATCTTGGTTGCCAACCAGGAAGCAGAAAGCCCAGGGCAGAATCATAGCTGGCAATCACCCTTTGGCCCCTCTGCCATAGCCCTACAACTGACGGCTAAGCCTCATGTTCAAAGGATCCTGCAACCACCCCACACAGCATCAGCAGCCAGACACGTGTCAGTGGTGGGCATTTCACGGTGAACCTCACCACTGAGCTTCATGGGACTCTGAGGTCCTTTACCCTTCCAGAAAGAGTTGGAGACACATAAAAGATAGGCCATTCCCAAGAGCACAGCCCTCCACACCGTCCCTTCAACCTCCGATGATGGGAGATATATAATCGTGTGCACAGCAGGCCTGGTGGTGATGAGAACAGGAGAATGACAAGTCATAGAGTTTCTTGTACACCCAGAGAGGACGGTACAAAAGTGGATAAGGAGGGGGACCCCATGTGGACCTGAGAACCAGGGCGGCCCAGCTACTTGTTGACACTCTGTCAACAAGAGCTCTTTCTCTCTGTAGGCTGCCATTTTTTGTGGCGATTACCTGACCTCTTGGTGTAAAGAGTGACTGTTGGCATGGCCTTGCCCATTCCACCAAGAACAGGCTGCAAAAAGTCTCGGTTTGGACATCTCCAGGTGTTTATTTGGTTTTTCTTAGTTCTTGTTTTTAATTGGTTTCAGATGTGAGTACCCAATAGAGGCCCTGAATAAATAAAACAGATCATAAAATATGGCCAAGCAAAATGGGCAGGAGTAATCCCAGGGTGCATGGAAATGCACTTCCAGAAAGGCTCATAAATAATGAGGTGGAAACAGTAGTCTATTTTCTCTTTAATGGAAAGCCAATTAGGAACTCTCGCTGGACTGGCGGGAAGGAGCCAGGTTCCTTTGTTCTGTAATGAGCAGGTGGGGGAAGGGAAGCCGCTAAGCTTGCCAGAACAGGGCAGCAAAAATGCACTGGTCACTGGGCCCCCGTAGAGAATGATGGGCAGGAAGAACTTCCGAGCTCATGTCCACCGCTCTGACTCCTCCCCAGATGAGGCAGCATGGTCTTCAAGGCCGAGCTGTGCTGAAACAATGCCCTAGTGGAACTGTGGAAGTTCACGGCAGGAAAAATCCCTGTGAACTCACACAATCTGGCTCCTGCCCCAGCCTTAGGAGGTCCTGAGGGAGCCCTCAGATGGTGTTACCACTCAGCAGCCATCACAGAGCATAAGACAGTCCACCCATATCCCATGAGCCTTATCCTGCCCATGGCTTCCTGTTTGCCCTCCCTGTCCGCTGGTGTCTCCCCACTCCAGTGACTGTCTTCTCAAACAGGCCAGAGCCTTCACGGCACTTCCTTGGAGAACACTAGACCAAGGTAGAGCAGACCTGGGGCCTCCCACACCACAAAGGAAGGGTTTCTTTGCAGAGTCCTTTAGCTGCTGGTGACAACCCCAGAAACCGTTCTCTTCAATCTCAATGACTTCCTGTGGTCAGTGCCTACCTGGTGACTGTAGAAAAAGGTTATGGTGGCCTCTCCTGGTACCAGATCTACATGTAGCTTAGTAAGTGTGTGGGCTTTGGGGGCAAGGAGGCCTGGTGAAGAGCTTGGCCACAGCTCTTAATAGCTGTGTGATCATAGTCAATGTTTCTTTTTTTTTCTTTTCCCATCCCTGTCTCTGACTCTCTTTCTCTGTCTCTCTGTCTCTCTCTGCACACATGCCATTGCATGCGTGTGAAGGTCAGAGGGCAACCTGTGCTTGCTTCTCTTCTCATATGTAGGTTCACTGAACTCAGGTCATCAGGCTTTCCATCTGCTGAGCCATCTCTTCAGCCCCGTAAGTTTAACTGCCCTTAAACTGCAGGCATCTACAGTTGTCAAGTTGTTTGGGTGAACTTGGTTCTTACTTGACCGGGCTCAATAAACATCAAAGGTATCACTAGTAGTTAATGTGACAGGAAGCCACTGAGGCTGGCAGACCTCTGGACTAGCTCCTGTGGGTTCCTGCGAAGTCCACTGCTTAGTCTACACCAGGATGTCAGCTTTGGGCATGGTGGGAACAGTGCTCTTTGGAGACGTGACTCAGTGTGATTCTGGTGTGATTCTACCAAAGAAGTAGCTACCAGGTTCAGTCACATCAGCTCAGGATGGAGAAGGAGGCCTGGAGACATCAGGGACATCTGTTGTGGCTTTCTGGGGGAGCTGAGGGTCATCGGTGATTGTCAGAGGAACACAGACACCAGGGGAAATAAGGTTTTGCATATATCCTTCTTAATCAGACTTGGTTGTGCTTTTGCAGAGAGAGAAATTCACAGAGCACAGCAGCTCTGCTGTAAGAGCCTGATGAGGGCATGGACAGGGTCACAGCTCAGAGTCACCTGCATCCATAGGGTCACAGCTCAGAGCCACCTGCATTCACAGGGTCACAGCTCAGATCCATCTGCATCCATAGGGCCACAGCTCAGATCCATTTGCAGCCATAGGGTCACAGCTCAGATCCACCTGCATCCATAGGGCCACAGCTCAGCATCACATGCATCCATAGGGTCACAGCTCAGAGTCACCTGCATCCATAGGGTCACAGCTCAAAGCCATAGGGTCACAGCTCAGAGCCATAGGGTCACAGCTATCTGCAGCCATTCCTCTTGAGGAGTTTTGGGCAAATTTCTAAGGAAGGCTGTTTTTCATCACTGACATGGGTCAAGCATTGCCATTGTCCTGTGAGACCCCAAAGAATTCTTTGCAAATCAGGGCGGTCTAGAGGAAGATGAGGTCTCAGGAGAATTGCCTGGGGGTGTTTGCCACCTGTGGAACATGACCATGTTCCATCACAGTTTTCAGGTCACTTGCTCAGCAGGGCAAGGAGAAAGGAGTGAGCAATTTGTGAAACCCACCATTCCCTCCGTGCACTTTGTCCCAGTTTCTCCATGATTCCAGTGCAGAATCTGGGGTTCAGAGAGGTCACGCAGCAGTGTCTGCTGTGGACCCTGCATCCCATGCTGTCAGGTGGGTGCAAGCACTAGGAACCCATTGGCACAGACCCGAGACAACCAAGCAGGCCAGCTGTGCAAGGACACATCAGCGTGGGACTTGGAGTCAGCAGGAACCTGTCACTCCACCCAAAATATACTCTTGGGGTTAGGGATGCATCTTGGTTAATAGAGCATCTGTCTAGCAAGCACTGAGTCTTGGGGTTTGATTCCTAGCACTGTATAAAATCAAAAGGATCATAAGTTCAAGATCATCCTTGGCTACATGGTGAGTTCAAGGCCAGATGGGCTACATGAGATCTATTTTAAAAAAATTACCCTTTTGGCAAGAGAGAGGTCCTGGCTTGGGCTGATTTGCCTGGCCAGACCTTGCCCACGAGGGTCACAGTGCTTTGGGGGAGGAGACATTCCAAGAAGAATTCTGTGCTGGCAGACCTGTAAGCAGGGTATATGTCCATTGGTCAATCAGTTGGGGAGTTGGAGGGCAGGACTAGATTCAAACAAGTGACCTAAAGGCCCGTGTGGTGCTAGTCATGTCCACATACCACCCTCCACCTCCGGGAGCCTCGACTTCCCTGTCCTGTCCTGTGGCTTCCTCTTTAGTGACCCCGTGATGCTGGCATTGCTTGGGAAGGGCTGGTGCCCTGCCTGAGAGGAGATCTCTGGCCAGGGCAGAGAAAGGGGAAGCGAAAAAGCATAGAGACAATTTAAGAGCAAGTCAGTGCCATGGAGAAGTGCGGCAGGTCTGTGGCTTTCTCATCGTGGGAAAATGACAGATCACCAGGAAGACTTGTGGGGGAAGAGGTCAGAGACCAAATATAAAGAAGAATTAGAGATCCGGAACTGCCAGAGTCATCTTCAGAAGCAGTCAACTGGGGTAAAGTTCAGCGGGAGAATGCTCATACAGCAAGGCCCTGGGCTGGAGCTTAGTTATTTGTTCATTTTAGTATTTCTTTTTTCTTTCGTGAGAGAGAATCTCACTATGTGTCCCGGACTGGCCTGGAGCTTGCTCTGTAGACCAGGCTGGCCTTGAACTCACAGAGCTCCGCCTGCCTCTGCCTCCTGTGCGCCACTCACCTGGAAGTCTGTGCTGCACGGCTGCATTTTTAAAAAGGATTCACCTTGTGATTCAAATGTATTTGCGATAATAAAACATTTAATCAATGGAAGGATCAAGCTGGGAACTGTAAATTTAAAGGAATGTAGAAGGAGATAATTAAAGACCTATGTTTGGGAAGTTTGAATTTAGCTGAGAGCTTCCCGGAAGCTAAGACAAAAAGGGAAACATGAAACAATGATAGGTTATATAATTTTCATTGTCTCATAAGAGAAAGTGAATCTGCAAGTCAGAAAACAAAAATTTCTCCCAAATTGTTTTAGTTGAACATCAAATAGCCCATGGAAAGACTCCCCAGAGGGGCAGGAGAAGCCAGGAGATATGGAGAGGAAATGGAGGGTGCAAGGTAAAAGAGGTAACGCCACATGATAGAATGTAGATTAATATAAATGGGTTAACTGAAATTATAAGAGCTAGTTGAGACAAGCCTAAGCTAAATGTCAAGATTTCGTAAGTAATGTAAGTCTCTGTGTCATTATTTGGGAGCTGGCTGGTGGGACAGAGAAAGACTCGTTCCTGTGGAGGGTGAAGAGGTGCCCATCAAGCGCCTGCCTCAGGCTTGGTCAGATCCCCAGAGGTTATCAAGGTCACTGGTCCCTCTCTCCTTTGTGTTGTGATACTTCTGTGTACAGTGTGGGCCTGATTGCTCCCAGACCCTCTCTGCTTCTCACCTCTCAGCCTCCTTCTGGAATGGTTGCACTGGTCATCATGTGGCATGGCAGTTAGGGGGTGGGTACAGACGGGAGCACAGGACAGCTCTTCTCCCATGCCACCTTGACCAGTGATATGAGCAGCATCCTTTTCTCCATGGCTCTTGCTCTTTTGGATACACCCTAGGAAATGCAGGTTAGCCAAGGTCCCTGCCTCACTCTGGCAACCCTGTCACTTTTCTTCTGTCCCTCTACCCTGGGGTCCTGGTGGCTTCCTACATTACCCATCATTAGACTGTCCCTGTTTGCTTTCTTAGTTCTTTCATTTCCCGAAAAACCAATTCCTGCATCCGAGCCCCTCGGTTTTCTGTCTCTGCCTAGCTCCTGTCTCTTGGGGACATGCTACCTGATGCACCCCAATTGCTATGCACCCTTGACCCTCACGACCCAGGGAGGAGCCCTCCCAAATCTCAGTCAGAACATGCATTCAGAGTACTGAATATGGCCCTGCAGCAGAGGACCTGAACCACAGAGTGCAGGCCTTCCCAGTCCAGTAAAGCAGCACTCAGAGGTTTGCCATTTGTCTTGTATGTGGTGGAATCAGAGACTAATAAAGATATTGTCTGGTTGGAGAGAGTGTTTTTATCAATGGCGTGCAATGTTAGTAGTTACCATGGCCTAGCATCTTGGGGGGACTGAGAAAAGAAATCTGTATGTGCCTAGTCCCTTAAGGAGCCCCCTGGCACAGTCCTGCTGAAATCTCTGGGACTTTTGATTGGCTCACAGCCTCTCCTGAGGGTGTTTCATTAGAAACCTTGAATAAACAATGGGAGTTTTTCCTGCTGTAGTTTCTGTTTACAAACTCGGTCTGTTGGGAGGGGAGGGGAGGGGAGGGGAAGCTTGCCCAGCACCTGGGAGGGGCAGCCTGTGCTCAGGGGCCCAGAAGGACTAATCTAGAAGACTCTCAGGTGGGTGGGATTTATTTGATTGTTTTGGTAGTTCTTTAGAAAGTTGCAAGAACAGACATCGGTTTTGAAGGACATGAAAGCAGGTTGTCTCCATGGCCTTGTGAAAAGAGCTGTGTCCCTGGGAAGGGACCTATGTCTGGGCTAATGCCTTTCTCTCTTCATGTTAAAATTTTTTATCCATGGGGCCAGAAAGATGGCCCAGAGAGTAAAAGCTTTTGCAGTGTCAAACTGATGACCCAAGTTCAAGCCCTGGATCCCATGGTGGAAAGACAGAACCAGTCCTGAGTAACGTTGTCTCTGACCTCGGGTCACATGGCACACACACACACCTGCCTCTGGGGTGGGGAACAGGGTCTAACAGGCGTCTATAATGCTCCCCTGGGAACCCTGGGGCCCAGGGGATGAGGTGTTTACTAGATCCCATCTTTGTGCCCCTGGTCCCAGATTTTTGCCCTCACCCACACAATTCTTCTTTGCTCTGTATTAAGAATTGAACTTCAGGCTTTTTTTTCCCCCAAAGGGTCCTATGACTCACATACTTTGAAAACCACTAGTTAGACAAACCATACCACACCAGACTTTTTGTTGTAGGGATTCAGTCTTATTTCAGAGGGCCCCAGGTGACCTGCTGACCTGGGGTGTCTCCAAAGCTAGGTAATAATAGGCCATGCTCTAATCTGAAGAGACTCCACTGTATTTGCAGAGAGCTTTGAAATGTTCTGGGAAAAAGCTGATCAGATGTTCAAGGTATTATATTCAGGGAGAGACAACCCTCCCAACTCTTTATAAAATGGATTAAGCCGGTTTCTAAGGGCTGCAGTGTGTGTGATCTCAATCCCTCTCTGATTCCTGACTGGCCACCTTCCTCTTTGTTTCCTGAACCTTCCTGGCCAGGGCCGGGATGCCTTCTCCTGTAGCCTTCTCCCTGCCAGCACTTAGGGAGAGCTGAGGGGCACCCCTGCCCTTGCCCGCACCTCACCCAGGGTACAATTCATCCTCACAGGCTCAGATCTGATGGAGGGTGACCCGAACAACTATGGTAATTGTGCCATTGTGCGCTTGGTAACTCTGACCCACTGGAGAAGTACATGGAAAAGTTGTGGATCACAACCCCAGAACAGTGGTCAAACAGAGTTCGTAGACAGCCACGTTCCTGCTGGTCTCTCTTTAAATGAACAGCTAAAGTTCCTTTCAAGAGACAGAAACAAGCTTGGCTTTCTGCAAAAGGGTCATGCCTGCCATGTCTGCTCAGGCTGCCCCACCCATGGGCAGCAGACCAACAGCTCCATTCCCTGTTGTCAGAAGACAGGTTGTAAGGAAGGGCCAGCCCAGGGGCTGATGATTCACAGCCTGTGCTGACCAGCGCTCTTCAGGGAAGCCCTGAGCCAGCGCCATCACTCATCAGTTACTGGTGAGGAGCTTCAGATGTATTTATCCACCATGTGTGTGCATTCCTGTGTGTGCATGTGTGTGTGTGTGTGTGTGTATTCCTCTGTGTGTGTTCCTGTGTGTGTATACATTCCTTTGTGTATGTTCCTGTGTGTGTATACATTCCTTTGTGTATATTCCTGTGTGTGTGCATTCCACTGTGTGTGTGCATTCCTCTGTGTGTGCATTCCTCTGTGTGTATGTGCATTCCTCTGTGTGTGCATTCCTCTGTGTGTGTGTGCATTCCTCTGTGTGTGTGCATTTCTATGTGTGTGTGCATTTCTATGTGTGTGTATACATTCCTTTGTGTATATTCCTGTGTGTGTGCGTTCCACTGTGTATGTGTCTGCATTCTACTGTGTGTGTATTCCTGTGTGTGTGCATTACTCTGTGTGTGTATTCCTCTGTGTGTGAGCATTCCACTGTGTGTGTGTATTCCTCTCTGTATGTGTATTCCTCTCTGTGTGTGTATTTCTCTGTGTGTGTGCATTCCACTGTGTGTGTGCATTCCAGTGTGTGTGTATTCCTCTGTGTGTGTGTATTCCACTGTGTGTGAGCATTCCTATATGTGTTAGGGGCTGTATACATGTGGGGGGGTGGTTTTAGGTGTGGAGGCCAGAGGTAGATGTCTGGATGTCTTCAACCACTGTGTATTTTATTTTTTGAGACACTCTTTCACTGAATATGGAGCTCACTGACTTGGCTGGCTGGACCGGCCTGTGAGTCTCTGGAATTCGCCTTGCTTCACTTTCCCAGTGCTGGGCTTACAGGCATGTGTTACTGAACCAAGCTTCTGGAGATGAAAACAACATTCTTGTGTTTTCATTTTATCAACTGAACCATCTCCCCAGCCCCAAGATGTGTTGTGTCTGTTCTTCCTTAATTCTATTTATCTTATTAATGTGTCCATAGATTTACTCAAAACTATATACCCTTTGGGACAAGTCCATTGTGCCATTGGGACTTTGAAGACTGGCTAGTCCCAGGGTCAGGTGGGGACCAGAGATGATCATGAACTCATCTCTACTCCTCATCCATCATCACAGCTTTGTGTTTCTATCTTTAAATGGGGGGCGCACAACTACAGACCATGGGCTGTCAGCTACTAAAGAAAGGTGAGCCCAACCTTGCAGGAGCTACAACACATTGTTTACCCTTCAAGACTCATCTCATCGATTCCTTCTCTTAGAAGCCTTCTGGAATACTCCAGAAACTGGCATTTGTTTTCTCTCAAGGGTGTTCTCTGGGCTGGGTATGCATTTTCATTTCTGAACTTATCACAGGGTACCATAGCCTTCTTTTTCCCCTCTGATTTCCCTTGCTGGTTGTGGTCATGAAGCCTTAACAAAATTTTATGGAATTGAATAATTGAGTTGTTTATTGAGTAAGGTAGTAGCCTGAGTGACATTATCCACAGAAAAATGTATCATATCCTTGAACTATGGTGATCTCCAGTCTCTGGCACCAAAGATGATTATATCCATTTCTTGTTTATTTCTCATGAGATCCCTGTGTATTGAAAATCTCCCTCAGACATTCCTTCTCTTCAGGGTCTGACCAAGGTCATTTGTGCAAATTCTTGTCTCTTCACATTTGTTCCTCCAGAAGTCATGTCCTTTCCTGTCTTTCCTGCTCACTGATTTACCTGGGACCCTGAGAGACCCATGCGATGGTGGTGTCCCAAAGGGAAGCAGCTGTGGTCTGGGTCTGTTTCTTGGACGTTCCTTGGTTCATGAATAAACGTGCCTGTCACCAGCAGCTGTCATCTCTGCATGGAAGAATGCAATTGAAGCCTTGGAGGGGACACACAAGGTCCGTCCCCTGTCCCTGCAAATAGTGAGCCCTTGTTTTTACACACACACACACACACACACACACACACACACACACACACACACA
>CABHPQ010172798.1:6160-16958 GCA_902168405.1 Peromyscus aztecus | reverse complement strand
ACACACACACACACACACACACACACACACACACACACACACACACATACACGAAGGGGGAGGGAGGGAGAGAGAGAGAGAGAGCTGCTGCTGCTGTGATTCTTACCTGAAGAGTAAGTCATGCTTCAAAAGAGCTTGCTGTGTTCCTCGGTAGTCACCCAAATGGCCGGCAAAATGTGTTTCTTCCTCCACAAGCCCCACCTGAGATGAAAGAGCCTGATGGCTGGCACCACAGAGCAGCCATTCTTATCTGGGGCATCTGGCCAAATGGAAGCATCTGGAAGCATCTGTTCTTCCGACTTGTCCTTGCCTCACTCACTCCTTGACATGTTGAGGATTTGCTTCTCAGGTAGTACAGACGAGTTGATGAATTTTGTCACCACTGTGACCAAATACCCAACATAAGCAATGCCAGAGAGGAAAGGCTTGACCCATGGCTGGTTCTGTTGTTTCTGGGCACGTGGTAAGGCAGGGCACCATGGAGCATCATGGCAGAAGGGGATGACAGAGTAGGAAGACACGCTCTACCAGAAACTTACTGCTTCCAGCTCTGCCCCTTCCTAAAGTTTTCACTACTTCTCAAATAGTGCCGTCAACTGTGGTTCGGGAGCACGTGGGGGACACTTCATAGTGAAATCCTAACAGATAGGAAGCATGTTTGTTTTGGACGAGTTCGGTTGTCATGGCAGCCATGCCTTCAGCATCTCCTGTGACTGACAGCTAGAGGTGGGGTTCTGTATCTGCCATTGCTCCTGTCACACTTGCTCAATCCTTAATGCCCCAGCTGCAAGGGTTCTTGATGGAAGGAGGAGACTGGAGATCAATGGAAATGCTTGTGTGGGACTAATTAATTAATTACACTCGGCTACACAAAGAACTGGTTGGGTAGGTACTCTCCACTCTGCGCCACAGGTAGCTGACGTGGAGAGGATGGGAGGGCTGGGCCAAGAAACCAAGAAGAGCCTGAAGGTAGGGAAAACAACCCATCCATGTCTGCTGGGAGCTGGGTACAGAGTGCTTCAATTATCCTCCATTGTGCTGAAGAAGAAGAAGGAGAAGGAGAAGGAGAAGGAGGAGGAGGAGGAGGAGGAGGAGGAGGAGGAGGAGGAGGAGGAGAAATAAAGAAAAGAAAAAGGCCCATCTCTAGTCATGTGACAGAGGTTTGCTTTTTATGACTCCTCCATCTGGACTGAGCTCGGCTGGAGCTTCTTCTACTTTCCCTGGCGTCTGCTAAAACATCAAGATGGCGGCTTTATTCCACTTGTGGTGCCTCAGCTGCAAGATGTGTTTCTCCAGTACTGAGTCCACAGAAGCCTGAGGTTTGTGAGCGATGACAGCCAGGATACCTAGGTGTGCTACACAAGGTGTGTGTCCCGAGCCTGGTCAAGAGAGTGTGTTGTGATGATTAAAAGATTCACAAGAGGTTTAACACAGAGTGGGTCTCACACTTCCAGATCTCCAGATGATGGCTAGGACTCGTCCAAAACAAACATTGTAGTCTTCTCTCCTTCCCCCCTCCTCCTCCCCCTCCTCCTCCCCCTCCCCCCTCCTTCTCCTTCTCTTCTTCAAGACAGAGTCTCTCTATATAGTCCTGGCTGTCCTGGAACTTGCTATATAGACCAGACTGGCCTTGAACTCCCAGAGATCCACTTGCTTTTGCTTCCTGAATGCTGGAATCAAAGGTGTACACCACCACATTCACCTCCTCCCTCTCTCTCTCTCTCTCTCTCTCTCTGTCTGACAGCTTGGAATGCAGCCTCTAGGGCTTGCTCAGACTACAAGGCTGGGGGCAAGCAGAGGGATACTGTCACCACAGGCTTTTGTCATCATAAGCACCAGAGAGACAGAGACAGAGACAGACAGAGACAGAGAGACAGACACAGAGACAGAGACAGAGACAGACAGAGACAGAAAGAGAGCGGTCCTTCCTGAGTTGGAGATGGGATTTGAGTCCCATTCTTGCTTGCTCTTCTGGCTTTGGGTGCTGACTTTGGAGAAGGAGGAAGGAGGAGACAGCAAAGGAAGGTGTGTGGTGTGGGGTGGGGGTGGAAGGAGAGCACTGGAGGATGTATCTTCAGACCACCCAAGGCCCAGCGCAGAAGGCCACAGGGCAGTGGGAGGACCCAGCCTCAGAGCCGCTTCGGTCACTGAGAATGACCCACACAGCAGCCAGTGACCTACTGGACAGGCCACTCGCTGTGGGGTAAAGCATACTGGAGGGAAGCAGACCTGCAGGAAATAAGCCTGGTCCTCGAGGTTCTTACCTGTCCTGGGAGTGGCAGGAGATCCCCTGCCCCTCCTGGAGGGGGTATCTGCATCTACACTTACAGAAATGACCCAAACAAGAGGCTTAATGCAGCACAGATTTATCATCTTACAGTTCTGCTCTTCAGAGGTCTAGATCATGGCATTGGTGGAGGCTGAATGCTTCGTGGAAACCATAGGGCCCTCTCCAATTTCTCTAGACTGATTGCCTTCCTTGACTTTCAGCCTTTTCTGTGGTCACTCCAACCTGTTCCCTTCACCACTGTCTCCCACCAATGACCCAGACCCTCCTGTCTCCTTCTCCAGAACACCCTTGTGATTTGTATTCGGCTCACCCAGAGAGCTCAGGATAGTCCTTTTTTTTTTTTCCCTTCCCCAAGACAGGGATTCTCTGTGTAGACCTGGCTGTCCTGGAATTCACTCTGTAGACCAGGCTGGCCCTAAACTCAGAGATCTGCATGCCTCTGCCTCCTGAGTGCTGGAATTAAAGGTCTGCACCATTACTGGCCAGCAAGGGGAATCTTTTTTCAAGATTGTAATTTAGTCCTACCTTCAGAGTCCCTTTTGCCGTCTGAGGTCACATAGTGGCCATTAAGTTTGTCTGCCAAATCAAGAAGAGAATGAGGTGGCTGTCCCTGCTTTGAAAAACCCACACAGACTACCAGGGAACTCTGAGCCACAGGGATTTAACAGAAACTGGAGAAGTCTTGGGCGGAGTTCTAAGATCAGGGACAATACTAGGTGGGGACTCACATCAAATGTCATCATCATCATTATCCTGTGCCCAGAGGCTTACCTAGCAGACTCTCTTTTCCTGGTTGGCTGGGGTGAGCAGGCCACCTCAGAGAAATCAGTGTGGCTAGGAGACCTTGCCTAGCCGGCATCTGTCCCTGCGACTCTGAGGAAGGCAGAAGCAGACTTCAAAGCTTTGGTCACTTTTGATAAATGCTGACCTGGATGCTCCTTTATACAGAGGACAAGGAATGAGTTTTTGTTTTTTCAAATACAAAATTACAAGAGATAATCAAAGTTACACCTTCCAGGTCACCCAGTGAGGCAGGTCACACGATGAAACTCCCCAGAACAAATGCTACTGAGTGTCTGCTCAGGTTTTCTAGAACTGTACTGGCCAATATGATGACCAGTAGTCACCAAGCCTAGTTTAATTAATTATTTAATTAAGACAAGATCTCACTTAGCCGAGTCTGGCCTCTAACTCACCATGCAGCCAAGGATAACCTTGAGCTTCCTGGTCATGCTGGCTCCACCTCCCAAACGTGCTGCCCACTCAGGTGTGCAATGTCTTGGAGTCCAAACCCTGGGCAGCCTGTCTGCTAGGCAAACACTTGACCCATGGCTAAATATTAAACATTGGGTTTCTTGGTGGCACTAAGCAGAGTATAAGTGCTCAGCTGTCACACCATGTCACACAGTGCAAATCAGTTCAGACACCATCATGGACAGTGCAGCTCAGTCGCCTGTGCTCTGCCCTCTGGTTCTCTGGCTTGTGCACCGTGGGTCTACTCCTCAGGCCAGGGGCTATCCATTTCGGTAAGATGTCACTTGCCAGGGCCCTCCGAGGACAGGGGAGCTCCAACAGGACACGGATATTTGGTTACAAGATTCATGTCTCAATGTCTCAGGAAAGACCTCAGAGGAAATAGAAGATGCCTCACTCATTGGAGGGTAAACTCTCTTACCCACAAGGCAAGTTCCTACCGTATGACACTGCCTGGAGCTCTTGTCTCTTCTATGAAAAGATCATCAGGTGTGCTCAGTCTTCTGGGGAACAGCCCCACCCTCGATGAACCTGGGGCTGTCTGGGTAGGACTGCTTCTACTTCCCACCTCCAACCCAGTGCTCTGGAGACAAAAATCTCACACTCTAAGCAGCTTATAGAAGAGAGACAGCTTCCCCTCCCTTGTTGGGTCACTGATTCCTAGGGAGAGGGACTTTGGAGCCCAAGTACACTTGGAAAGTATCTTGCTAGGCACTGATGGCATCAGGCAGGGTCTCCTGATGGAGAGTCCACAATTAGGTGAGCCTGTTTTCTAGCCGCAGACTCTGTTCTCCCTAGCAGCCAATGCCAATCTGAACCAAGCAATGGGGGAAAGTTCTCTGGGCTTCATCAATCAGTCCCAACCTGACTCAGGACCTTCTTGTGAAGAGCTTGGGACAAAGACCTCAGACAAGGTCAATTCATGCCTGAGGGTCTTGACCATTTGAGTTTTCCCACTTGGACCTGGTGAGGTGTGTGGGCGGGTTTTCAGCCCCATTTTTCTTCAAGCTATGCCCCCATGGCCTTGGAGGATCCCAGGGAGCATGGGAAGAATGGAGCATTCACTGGACCCGCCTTCCAGGGCACTCATCAAATCTGCCCACTTCCCTCCCGCAGGGATGAAAGTGAACTTGTCATAGTCCTGAATGGACATATTTTAGGGCTGACTCAGAGCCTTCTAGAGCAAGTGCTAATGGGGCCCAGTGAAACTGCTGCAGAAAGAGGAACGGAAGTGAGCGGACTTCCCAAGATGCAACTTCAGAGCACACGCTGAGCAGAAAAACTAACTTGGGTGGTTCTTCCTGCCTCAGAAAAGGACAGGATAAAAGCCACAGGGTCGCTGCAATGTCCTTAAAGATGGCAGCTCGAGGCAGCCCGTTTGCATCGCAATTGTGCTGTACGGTTGTGGCAAAGCCCGTGTTTCCCCGGGAGGAAACAAACCCCAAGGAGTTTTGGGAACTGGTAGGAGGGAGAGTTGCCCTTCTCCTCTGTATGACCTCACAGCATGGAAGGACAAGGACCAGGCTTCCAGCTCCGAGTTCAAGTTCAGCCACAGTGGGGGAGTTCTTTAGGATGGAGCCCTTGCAGTTCATTGTTGTAGAAGAGGGAGGATGGAGAGAAAAGGAGGAAAGGGGGGTGGGAGAAAAGGAGGGGAGGGAAGCAGTGCCAAGCAGTGTTAAACCAGGAAGTGGCTACAGGTGCTCTCTCTCTCTCTCTCTCTCTCTCTCTCTCTCTCTCTCTCTCTCAGTTTTTAGAGAGAGATAAGGTTTCTCTGTGTAGCTTTGGAGCCTTTCCTGCAACTCACTCTGTAGACCAGGCTGGCCTCGAACTCACAGAGATCCACCTGCCTCTGCCTCCCGAGTGCTGGGATTAAAGGTGTGCGCCACCACCGCCCAGCTGGTCTTTTAAATTTCCTTATTTATAGATGCTCTATGACTTACGATGGTGTCACATGGGAGAAACCCATCAGAAGCTGGCAATGTCTTAGTAACACTCACACTGAGCACATCTAACTGTGCAAATTACCCCTACTTGACAGCATGACACACTGGCAAGGGTGTTTAACCTCCTGACATTGTGACATGCTGTTCTCACCTATAGATATGCTTGGCTTCATACACAGCTACCAGGGGCTGACGCAGCCTGAAGGCCTCAGGCTGCACCCACTTGCTTAGACTGTCATCAGAATACCCTCATGGTCATACCCCATGGTGGCGGGTAGTGTGGCTGATTGGGAGCTGAGGCTTGCTGTCATTGCTTAGCACTGTATCATACTCTGTGTGTGTGTGTGTGTGTGTGTGTGTGTGTGTGTGTGTGAGAGAGAGAGAGAGAGAGAGAGAGAGAGAGAGAGTAGGGTTTTGCTATGTTGTCCCCAAGTTCTTGGGTTCAAACATTTCCCATGACTCAGCCTCCCAGGGAGCTCTGCCTCCCAGCCCATGCCTCTATGCCCAGATTTTCTTCTATATATTGCCACCTTGAGAAAAGGCCAAAATGCAAAATTCAGAGTGTATCGTGTTCGTGGCATTGTAAAGCTGAAAGCCGATGAAGTCGATCTTTACTTGTTTCTATGGAAGCAGAGCCCACCACTCCCTTCACTCCAAGTGTGTCTTAGGCAACAGCACATAGTCTAATGCAGGGGCTCGTGGGGGCTTCTGGGTACCCAGTCTGCAAACCACAGATCTAACCCAACTCCTAATGTATCAGTGAGGAAACGGACCGGAAAGGAAGCACACATCCCTGTTCTTCACCAGCAGCTCCCAATTCTGGATTTCCTTCTGAGGTCAAGGCTTATGGGACTACTTTCACATGTGGATGGTTACTATGTATGCATTTGTATCAGATGTGAGAACAGATGCAAACAGCAGCCACTGTAGAAAGCTATTCCATCATCAGCTTGGAGCATCAGAGCAAATTTGTTGCATACTATTCTCCACTTTCATTCCTTATCCAAGACAGGCATTGCTAATCAATCTGCTAATCAATTGTGGCACTTTTTCCTGCTGAGCCTAGATACGGCCTCAAAAATCATCGACAACGAAGTGCTTCAGGCAGCCACTATCAGTTCATCGAGAGCTGGTTCTCAAAATGAACTCTCTTGTTCTTCCCGGTTCTGGCTTGTTCCTTGGCACCAAGGCCACATACTTCTACAGTCTGTACTTTAGAAGAGACATCTCTCCCTGTGCAGCTTCAAGCAGGAGTCTGTTAGTGAGAGGCACTCCCAAGAGAATTTGGAAGTGGGTGAGGAGAATCGCTGTCATGATAGCTGTGACTATAGCTCAGAGCAGGGCAAAGCCTGGGCTCCTGAGAATGTACACTGTGGTGCTTCGGTCTGCGAGGCAGGCTTCTGGAGCCACTGGAATTGCTGAGTCATTTGCAGGATTCAGTAAAGACCCTGTAAGTCACTCACCTCTAGAAGGTGCTGGCTGGAACTCTGGCGCCCACTCCTTCCATCCACTGCCCTTCCTGCCCGGGCACCTAGAACAGCTTGCATTTTCACGACCCACTCTTTCTTCCCAGTTGTTTTCCAGGGTATGGAGAGTAGGAAACAGCCTTGGCAGCAAGGCAGACGTCCCCCCCCTTACTGTCTTTGCTCTTCCTGTTTTCACATTACTTCAATAGTCCATCTCCACAGTGTGCAGACATCGGAGCATCACAGAATTTGGAGCCGGACAAGCCTTTGTAAAAAATGTTGGTTCTTTCCTTTTTTTTCACACAAACAACTGAACCCCAGAGAGGTGACTGAGGCCAGTTTGTCCCAGAACTGGGTTTAGAAGCCAGGCCTGACTGCCTGGACTAGTTCCTTGGGACCTCAGGGTCTTGTGGGAGGATTCTGGAAGTAAGCGGACTGCTGTGGGGGTGGGGGTAGGGTGGGGGGTTTGGGGGTGAAGGGGTTAGCGGGTTTGGGTGGGGTGGTGGGGGTGGGGGTAGGGTGGGGGGTTTGGGGGTGAGGGGGTTAGCGGGTTTGGGTGGGGTGGTGGGAGCGGTGGAGGTGCAAACATCTGGCTGCAAAGGAGCCAAGGTGAGGGGAGTGATGTGTGCAGGTCTCTCAACAGCCTGAGCTGTGGAAGCCATATTGCCCAGTTCTAACCCTGCAATGGAAACCCCATCACTTCTCCGTGTGGAAACAGACCCCTGGGCTTCAACTTTTGTTTTTATATCCAGTTGTTGAAAAAAAAAAAAAAAAGGTCACAGAATTAAAATTAACATTGTCACTTTCTTTTCTTTTTGTAAGTGTCCTCCTGTGTCCACAGTGTTGTGGTTGGATGTGCACCCTCTCAGAGTCCCGGGGGGCAAGCTACTGATGCAAAAGAGACTCACAAAGGATACAGGGGACAATGGCACTGCCGGGGAGGGAGGAGAAGCAACCGTCGGAGCTGTAGATGCTGGCTGGGCTGCTGACATACCGAGAACTGACTCATCTTGTCCCATTGCTGGACGCTGAGCCTCTGATCGCAAAGTCCTTCTCCAGAGTCTGCGGCCCTGAGAGCCAGGTGACTTTTACGGTCCTGTGCTCAGCTGACCTTTCAGGGGCCAATTTTCTTCAACAGGTGGGAAGAAGGCAGGGGATCTCTCCATAGGAAGGGAGGGAAGGACACAACCTCACTAAGCACAGATTAGCTGCTAAGGCCCCTGGGAGCTAGCCATCCTGGCACTGCGGAGACGATGAGGACTGACCAGCAAATGCAAGCAAGTCTGTTCATCCTGAGCTGGCGGGAGTCAGCCGCCATCACCTGTGTTCTGCAGAGATTCAAAGGCCGGAGAAAGCTTTTCCATGGAGTTTCAGATGTCCCCTGACCAGAGGCCACTGGCCGGGGGAACCTTGGGAGGCTAGCTACCAGTAGCACCCATGGGATCAGGTATGCACTGGTTGTCCTAAACTGGAATTATTGACAAAAGTTAGGAAAACTGAGTGATTAATCAAGGTCTGGGTATATGGGCCATTGTCATGGAAGTTTTTGTTTGGCTTCCTGTATGGTCACTAGAGATGGCTATCTGGCCTCCTGTGGGTCCCATTTCCTACGTCGATTATTGTAGATAAGAGATTGCTGCAGGTTGTGAGTCAGAATCTGTTTTGAAGTGAGATGCACAGGGACGAGGCTGGCCTCCAATCCCCACTTGTGAGGGGCCCAGTAGGAGCTGCACACGTCAACTGCCTCCAGCACACAGTAGCTCTGTAACACCCGGTGCACATACTCCGGTGCCTAGCGAGTTCCCAGAGCGGGGGCCACTCCGCTCTGTGTCTCCTGCCCGCAGCATTACTGTGTTCTCTCTTATCCTGCTCTGAATGTCCCCCTGTGCCCACAGGTAAGTAGCTACAGTGGAGAGTCTGGGCCCCCACCTCCCTTCCTTCCCTTGTTAGTACAGGAGGGACTGGGCTCCAGGGTGGCCTCAACATAATTTTTGACACACTGCATAGAAATGAGTCCTGGATGAAAACTCTGGATTCAGGGTCATTCTCGATAGTAATTTTTTTCCCCGTGTCACGAGTACATTCTTTTTGTTTGTTTGTTTTTTTTTTTGTTTTTTGTTTTTTTTGGCTTTTTAAAAATTAATTAATTAATTAATTAATTTTTTAAATTACACTCATGATATTCATTAATTACACTCATGATATTAATCACATTTGTGGTATTCATAGATTACATTCGCAGTATTCATTCAATTATATATATATATTTTTTTTTAATTTTTTTAATGTCATTTATTGAAGGGGGGAGGAGGTCTTAAATACAGGCTTACAGCACAATGGGGGGACCCCAGAGGGCAGAAGTTCGCTACTGATGTTTTACAATCTTGCTTCTAAACTGTTAACACCCATTATGCAGGATACACAGACAAGGAACTTCTCTTAAGCACTCAGGAGGGTAGAACCTGGCAGGGAATTAGCACAGGGAGGATATCAAGGTCCAGGTGCACAAGCAAGGCAGCAGCTACCCAAAACGGGGGCCAGGACCCTACAGGTCCCCCTTTTATTAAAAAATGAGCTTCTGACTTGGGTTGCGTGGGACATCAGCAGGTCACCTTACCCGTCATGGAGACGCCTGCCCAGGCCACACAGGTGCTCTGTCTTAGGTTGGCGAGTGCCCCCCAGGTATTACCCGTCTCTGAATACGAGTACATTCTTAATTATGTGTTTTCAGATAATCACACACGCTGTGCAGTGCATAGGGCTCACACTTGCTCCGCACCTCCACGCCGTGGTCCCCACAAATGTTTTTCTCAGGTTCATGACCATTGACTCTGTTTTGTGACCCACCGAGATTAACCAGAGCTGTCTGTGTGCAGGTGAGTTGGGGCTAGCTGTTGAAGCCTGGTGGGC
This sequence comes from Peromyscus aztecus, assembly GCA_902168405.1. Classification (NCBI taxonomy): domain Eukaryota; kingdom Metazoa; phylum Chordata; class Mammalia; order Rodentia; family Cricetidae; genus Peromyscus; species Peromyscus aztecus. Next base: position 7,095 of record CABHPQ010172798.1, on the reverse strand, counting down.
TCTGCTGTGGGAACACAACTAAAGATAGTAGGCCGTTAATAGCCAACGGTTCAGAGGGAAACGACGGCCCAGTGAGCCCCTCCCATTCCTTGACTTACTGGTGAGGGTCTCTTGTGTGGGCCTAGTGCAGGTGAGCAGAACTGTTCTGAGCCGATGCTTAGAAGGGTTGTATTGAATATAGAGACTAGCATAGCACCGCTGGCCTCAGGCTTGGAGCCTGACCTCCATCTCTCAAGTGTTGAGGCTGCAGGCTACCACGATTGTTTATTTGTCTAGTACAGGGTTTTTCTGTGGAGTCCTTGCCAACCACAAACTTGATATTTTCCTGCCTCAGCCTCCTAAGTGCTCAGCTTATAGGTGTGTGTCTCCAGGCGTGGCACACCTCAGTTCCTTGGCATTTTAGGTATTTCCATAACTCAGTTTTGCTTTGAACAAGAAATGTGTCCTGGAAGTTGTCTACTCTATCGTGTAGAAGGCTCTACCCCCAGGCCCCTAAGACTTCCCAGCAGCCATCATAAGGACCACAGGTCCCATTTCAGGGCCTTTCTGGGTGTCAGCTCTGCAGCCTGCTTTGGGGGTAGAATAGGAAGGTCCAGAGGGGTCTGGTTTTGTGACTTTGCCCTGGACTTCTTGGGAGTCTGTCTTTACTCTGGGCCAGGGCTGAGGGTAGCTGAAGCTTGCTGTGGAAGGAGTGCCTCACAGGCACTGCCAGGACATGAGAGGTGTGGTTAGCAAGTTCCTTAGTGTCTCGGAGGCAAGAACTCAGATCCCGACAACTGGATCCCAGCCTCAGTTTTCCTGAGAACAGTGCCCTGGGTGCCCCACTTGGAGGATAAATAGGGGTCCGACTCAGACTTCTGGCCCTGACCTGGATGTATACCCTCACCCAACACACACACACACACACACACACACACACACACACACACACACAC
>CABHPQ010172797.1:31463-42072 GCA_902168405.1 Peromyscus aztecus | reverse complement strand
TAAGTGAACACATGCAACTTGAGAACTTCCCACAGATTGCTAGTTTTTCTTTCTCCAGATTTTTATATGCAAAACCCTTGCATGATTTTGTTTTAGGGTTAATTCTATTCCTTAAATATTTCCTTAGTACTCTGGGGTTTTATTGAGTAAATAGAACCCAGTCCCTGCTGTTAGGAATACTTTTACCCATCTGCTACTGAACACAACAGTTGCAATTAGATCTTGACTTATTTCATTACTGAAAGCAACTGATGTGTTTCTCTTCCGGGTAGACACTGGTTACCAGTCCAGAGTCACCCTGCTGACCTGCTTGCCCTGGTGCTGTGGCCTTGTTTATGTTTGTTTCTTCTCTCTCTCTCTCTCTCTCTCTCTCTCTCTCTCTCTCTCTCTCTCTCTCTCTGTGTGTGTGTGTGTTAGGTGTACTTGTGTGCATGTATGTGCATGTGTGTGTGTGTGTGTGTGTGTGTGTGTGTGTGTGTGTGTGCTCCCAGTGTTGGTGTGGCATGCACATGTCATATGTACGTGGAGGACAAGGTAGACTGTCTTCCTTGACCAGGCTCCACTTCACTTTCTGAGACAAGGTCTCTAATGAAGCCAGAGCTCACTGGTTTGATTTGACTAGACAGACTGGCCAAGGACCCCCAGGGATATTGCTGTCTTGGCCTCCTCCCCAGTGCTGGGTTACAGATGTGTGCCTAGCTCTTGGCTTTTATGTGGTGCCGGGAATCTAAACTCATGTCCTCAAGCTTGTGTGGCAAGCATTTTACCAACTGGACCATTGTCTGTGTGGCAAGCATTATACCAACTGAAACATTGTCCAAGTCCTGGATTTTAGCTTTTTTTGAGACAGAGTCTCATACTGTAGCCAAGACTGGTTGGAACTTACTATGTGCCCAGGCTGGCCTTCAAGTTCATGCATCTGCCTCAGCATCCTTCCAAGCACGGGGATTATAAATGTGAGCCACTCTGCCAGGCTTATGCTGTGGCTGTGGGCTACTCTCCTCCCCCTCTGAGGCTAGTGTCTCTACCTGAATGGAAAGAGATGGCACTAGCTCATATCAGGTCCTTTCCAAACTTTACAAGTTGGAGTGCTGTGTCTCATTCCTTCCTACTATATGTTACCTGTAAAGGCCACATGAACAACATTGAAGGGGTCAAACAAGGCAAATGCAAGGTCTACACAAGGAGGGTGAAATGGTACCCCCAAGGTAAGCCCTACGTATAGTCCCGACAGCTACTCAAAAGGAGCTGTGGTGAAGATGCTTGCAATTCTCTATGGGCTTTCCTTAGTATATTCCTGGGATGTGGGGAAAACTTCAGTTGCCCACTAGATTAGGAAAGGTTTATAGGGGTATCTAATGGCTTCTGAAAGAGCAAAGTCTAGGAAGTTTTTTGGAAGTCTAGCTCACAGCTATACCACCCTCCATGGACCCAGGGATTCCCCTTGAGACTGTAACACCTTGAGTTGTCTCCACCTCCCACCTGCCACCGCTGCCCGCCCTGGAGGCTGGGGCCACTTTGCCAGTGCCCTGGCGGCACCAACGTCTGGGAATTCAGACAACTAGACTGCCAGAATCTGCTGGCATTTTCCTTTTGTCTGCCAGGGTTAGATTGCCTGGGAATCGATAACAGCTCTCTGGGAGCTTTCTGATGAGCAGGCTTGCCACTGGGCTGTTGTCTGTGCTCTGTCCTCTGGTTTCATAGCCCTGATTTCCCCATTTCTGTCAGCATGTGGCTCCAGTCCCTGGGGAGAAAATCCGTTTATCTGATGTTTGCATGAACCTGATGAGGTTCTGGGAGGAGGGAGTGGCCTTCTCCCTCACCACAGTATCTCTACTTCCAATGGCTAGAGCCAAGGGAGTCTGTGCTCTCTTTGGGACAGGGGCTTGACTAACAATGGGGTGTGGTGGCTTATAGGGCACGCACTCCTCCTCTCAGAGGAGTTGGAAGAGAGATGCAGCTAGCAGGAAGCTACTGTCCTGCTTCTACCCCATCACCCTCCCCCCCATCCTCACAGTCGGCTATTAATTCCTGTTGAGGATGAATGGTGGGTAGGCCACAATGAGGGGGATGGAGAGAGGGTTATGTCTATACCTGCAAGGCCCTCACAAGGTAGGGAGCCCTCCAATTGTTCTCCTTGGAACTTGTGGGTACTGTAGCCCTCTCTCCTGTTTGAGGCAGCTGGGGATAAGCAATCAGTCATGTACCTGTTTGGAAATCATCCTGAGAGGCAGGTTCCTTGTGCTAGAAGGGAGAATGTGGGGTCAAGTGTTTATACCTGTGTAAGAAAAACACCCTGAGACCCTTACCTCAAACTCCACACAAATATCCATGCAAAAAGGACGAGAGCAAAACAGGAACAGGAAAGCATAAAGCTTCTGTGAGGGACACTGAGGTGAGTCAGCAGGTGAAGCGCCTGTAGTGTAAGCTTGACAGCAGGGGTTTGATTCCTAGATCACATGCAGAGGTGGAAGGGGACAACCAAGTCCACGGAATTGTCCTCTGATACGTATAAGCATGCTACAGCACACACACACACACACACACACACACACACACACACACACACACACACCAATAATAATAAAAAATTTAAATTTATTTATTATTTATTTATTTATTTATTTATTTATTTATTTATTTATTTATCTTCTATGTATATGTGTGTCTGAGTATGTACACCATTTGTATGCAGCAGCCCAAGGAGGACAGAAGAGGGTATCCGATCCCGCGGAACTGGAGTTGCAGGTGGTTGTGAGCCACCATGTGGGTGCTGCATATTGAGGCTGGGCCCTCTACAAGAGGAATAAATGCTCTGAACTATTGACCCATTTCTTTAGCCCCAACAGCAATCATAACAATAATAAAACATTTAGAAGTTCTATTGAAAAAAATTGTAACTCCTTAGCTATGAATCCGAAAGTGCAACACATAGAAAAAAAAACTAATGATTTAGATTCCATAAAGTGGAAATTTGGGTTTTTCAGAAAACACCATTAAGAAAATCAGAAGACAATACCCAGACATGATAGAATCTATTTGCACAGACTATGTCTGATAAGGAACTTGTGGTCAAAATAGAGGAAGACACTTAAAGGACAAGAACAAGAACTCAAACAACTCAATTTAAAATTAGCAGAGCAGACATTTCTGCAAAGAGAGATGATTAATATATCCAGAGAAAAATGTTCAACATCATTAGTCTTCAGGAAAATGCAATTCAAAACTACAACAACATACTACTTTGCTAGAATGCACAGAATCTCTGAATCCCCAAAACCCAAAGTCTTGCACAATCCTGACATGAATGTAAGACTGCACAGCCACTTTGGGACAGTAGTTTGATAATCTCTTAAATTAAACATAAATTTAGTACATGACCCAGCAATTCTACCTCCTCTTGCTACTCAAGAGATTAAAACACTTGTCCAAGAAATGACTTGCATGCAAATGTTCACAGCAGCATTATTTATAATAGCATAAAGTAGGACATATACAGCTGTTCACCAAGTAATGAATGGATAAATAGATTGTGGTATATCCATTCAATGGTAATGCAATAGTAAAAAAGGATAAACTTTAACTATATGATATGTGAGAGAAACAACAGTAAAAGCAATACAGTGAATTTATAGACTATCCAGAAAAGGTAAATCTTTGGAGACAGAAAGTAGTTCAGGGTTGCCTGAAGTAGGAAGTAGGGGCTCATGTTTCAGATGGGCACAAGTTACTTTTGGGGGTGATTGAAATTGTTCTAAAATGATATTACAGTGGTTATATAACTCCATAAAGTTACTAAAACCCATCACACTATACATTACATTTGCATCAAATTTTATGATACATTAATTATACCTCCATAAAGCTGTTTAAGAAAGATGGGAGTTAGAGAACAGGGGAGAATAGCCTCTGAACCTCTTGGAGCACGTCTCAGCCTCCTGGAAACATTGATGGCCCCCCTCTCAAGTGTGGAGCCACAGAGCTGAGGGCTGGGGACCTGTCACCCTGTCCCTACAGGAATGGCAGCCAGAGGCAGCTCCCAAGTTCACCTGTCGGCCTCAGCTGTGGCTCACAGCATCCTACCCAGGCTTCCCCTGGCTCTGTCACTCACATAGCAGAGGTGCCCACTCGCGGCTCCCTTCAGCCACTGTGAACCCACTACTGTCCCAGCAGCCATGTCCCTCATCTCTCCCAGCTCTCATGTCAGCCCTCTCCTCCATTGTTCAGGAAGCTGGTGCCTGTGACAGGTATGCCAGTTTTCTGGTATATACACCACTGGGCCGTGGGATGGCGGAGCTGAGACTGGTTAAGAAATAGCTTCAGAGTGAGGGAAAGGGGAGGTGTGGTAGGAGAAGCTGACAGGCAGATTGTGATGAAGAGAAAATATGAAGGATGTGAGATGGGGACAGCCGTAAAGACTTGGGTGGTGACACATTCCTGGGACCCTACAAGAGGAACCAGAGCAGACTGTGGAGGCCCGTCTGAGTACTATACCCAACAGCTAGAGGAAGAGGCCTGGGAGCGGTGGAGGCCTTCTGCATTTGACTTGGTGGATTTTGAGACTAGAGACACTGCTGCATGCATCTGAAGGCTGATCTTTGCCATCTGTTTAGTTACTTGCTTCTGTGTATTGACCAGTCCCTCGGAGTTCTGAGACCAAATTCAGAGGCCTTTTATGTGGTAGGATCTATAGAAAGCACATTGTGGTGACAATTCCTTTAATCCTTACAAAGTCTTTGAAGTAGGCACTATTATTGTCTCTCCATTTTGCAGACGCTGGAACTGAGGCCCAGAGGGTAAAGTCAGATGTTCAGGGCCCAAAAAGCAATTAGCTCAGAGCCTGGATTGCAGCCCAAGCACTCACTGTTTCCAGGTTTCTTCTGAAAGTTCATTTGAATGGCTTAGTGTGAGAAGGTTGGAGTCTTCAAGACAAGCTCAGCCATTGTGCCCAACTAGGGGAGGCAGATGGAAGAAGTGAGAAACACTGCCATGCTCGGTGGCAGCTATGTTCCAAGAGTCCTACCTGCCTGTCTTCTAGAAGGATGGAACCCAGACTGGCCTCGACATCCCTGGCCCATGTGGCAAGAAGGACCAGCCACACACCTAATCCTGTGTCTGTGATGTGCGGTAGTAGACAGCAGGGGCCAGCATCCAGGTCCAACTCTAGAGCCCATCTGTCCTGAGCTCTGCCAAGCTAATACCTGCTTCCATCATAACCATCTAGGGCAGGACTTTTGAAAGGGTCTCCCTTAAGGCCAGTGTGGTGATGGACACGTGGACAGAGGAAGGTTTTACCAGCACCACCTGTGTGAGAAAGGCAGAGCCAGGTGGGAGCTGGTGAGAGCTATCTGCCAGGAAAAGCTGACTATGCATCCAAAGTGCTTGCATTAACAAAAGCTGGGCCTGAAAAGATCCAATGAGGGAAGGATCTTGAAAAGCAGGAGAAATGTACCTCTTCAGTGTGGCTTCAAAGGTATTGCATGCCTATAATCCCAGTACTCGGGAGACAGAGGCGTGGAGATTGCTGACAGTTCAAGACCAGCTTGGTCTACACAACTAGTTAAGGACCAGCCAGAGCTGGATAGTATGACCAAACAAATAAAACACCAATTTGATTTAACCTGAACTCTTTGTTTGATCCTGTATGGAGGATTTCTTGTAGATTGTTGCAAGCTCCCTTTTCTTCTCTGTATTACTCTCCTTTTCTCTAGTTCCTACAGCCACAAAGAAGGTCCTTATGGTAAGAGATCTTGTAATCAGACATCACATCACTCTAGAATATAGTACTCAATGTCTTAACACTGAAACACAGATAATGCCAGTTCTAAGAATGAGACTTAAGTAAAAGCAAATGAGAATGCTAGTGAGCTGCCCATTGTAGAGTCTTATTAGAGAATAGATGCCCAGAGGCTGGGTATTAAGTTGACTGTAGAGCTCTGAGCCTGCAGAACCACTGTGCCTTCTGGACCTGAGCCTCCACTTCTATGGTATCCATGGGTATATTCAAAGGAAGACTCTTGCCTCCATCCACATGGGACCTGTGACCCCATCATATAAAACCCATGCCTCCATCTAAAAGAACCATGTTTATATTTAATGAAGAACCCATATCACTGCCCCATGGGACCATGCCTTCATGGAATTGGGGCCGCATGTAGTCTTTTACATGTCCCTGCTGCCACCAGGTCCCTCACCCCATTAGAACAGGCATTCTGAGAGGCTCTACTCAGAAGCCCCATGTTAAAGGAGAGCTCAGTCAGTGCTCTGCCTCCTGGAGTTCAGCTGCTCTTTTCCATGTGGTCCTGGAGAGCTCGGCCTGGGACCCAGCAGCACAGATTTGAGCTTCCTCAGGGAGGGCCATGCTTCTTCCCTCTCCCTCAGCTTGATTATTATTCCAAAGGCCTCGTTATGGAAATTACAAAATAATGGTTCTGCAATTTGTGCACGTGTGGCTGTGTGTATGCTAATTACTGTTCCTGTGTGCCTGCTCGGAGGCACTGCAGTGGAACCTGGGGATGTGGCCCAGGCGTCATTGCAGCCTTACCTCTTGTCCTCTTGCCTGTCACCCCAGATGTGTCCTTTCTCCAAGTTGTGGGAACAGTCCATGGTGTCTGAGTAGAAATAGCCACTTCGAGTTCATCTACATCTGTAGGACCTAAAAGGGATACGGAGGTGGCAGAGCCAGTACGACACGGCAACCCTGAAGCAAGGACCATGTTGTAACTGAGAGCCTGTCTACTGGGAGCAGTTTCGGGGGAGTGCTAAGATGATGAGATGTGGGGCTCCGATCACATCCTGTCCCATGTGTCCTCAAAGTGGCAACTCCACCTTCCTAGCTTGACCATGTCTCCAGATCTAGGGAGTTCTTTGTGAAGTTTGGGAAGGGGAGGGGTAGAAAGAGAAGAGTTCATGGGGGTGTGTGGGTGGGGAGGTGTATCAGCAAAGTCTGCTGGAGGTGTGATGTGAGCAGGGTGAAGGCTTGGGCTCAGAGAGAGCCTTCAGGAGGAGCTAGAGTGGCCAGGAATCAGAAGAGAAGGGGAGATCCAGGAGAAGGGGGAGGAGACAGAAGGATGAAAGGGAAGCTCTTCTTGTCCGGATCAAGACCAAACTCCTGCAGCTCACTACAAGGTTAATCAGATTTGTATGAGAGGAAATGCTTCCTGGGGCAAGCTAAGCTGACTTGATTATCAAGGGTGAGCTGCTTCAATCACATCACCTTTGGGAATAGGTGGGGTAGGGCAGAGGCCAGGGATGCAGGGGCTCCTGTCTGGACAGTCTCAGGAGAGTGCGGTTCTGGGCATAGGGAGAATCAGGCTGTGAGAAGGCTCCAGAAATCAGGCTGCTGGTGGCAGACAAGTCAGCCACTTTAGGATTTAAACACCACTGACAGGGTGGAGGTCATGGTTAGAAGCTTCAAAGACACTTTCCTGAAGCTTAAGCCAGGCTTGGGGTATTTAATCCTCTCTGTACATTGGTTTCCACATCTGTCACAGGGTGTTGTGACAGCCTCTGCCTCAAAGCCTGGTAGGAGACTCATACACAACAGTGTGGCTGGCCCTGAGCACAGTCCTCACCCTGACAGTCCTGGCCCCTGACAGTAATTTGCTATCTTATTGTGAGAGGTTAATGTGTTGTCTTTAAAACCGAGTGCTATGATTTCTACATGGCATCTGTGATATTATCTCTGTGTATTCGGTACCACTATTTCTTCATCCAGCCTCTTCCAATTTAGACAGGTGTCTTATGTTCCAAACCTACAGCCAACTCCACCTGGAAACCGAGGAGTGGAACCTGTGATGGAGAGGAGGGAGAGATGGTTCTCCTCATACCCCCTCTCCTATCCCCAAAAGAACAATGGAGTCTTTGCAACATTTTGCAATCCTGCTACTTCCAAAATCTCAGAAAATAAGGCATAAGTCTGGGGAAATTTTTAAGGATCTATTTTAGAAGCAAACCTGTTTGTTACATTTCTGGGGGTGGGGGAGAGAGCAAAGGGAATTTTTATAAGAATATTCCAGGTTATTTCAGGTTGAATTGGATTTTTGTGTAAGAATTGAAATGCTTGCAAAAGTTCTTGTGCCTGGGATCAAACCCAGAGGGTTCAAAAACGCTGGCGATGGGGCTAGAGAGATGTCAGAGAGATGGCTCAGTGGTTAGGAGCACTGACTGCTCTTCCAGGGGGCTTGGGTTCTAGTTCCAGCGCTTACATGGTAGCTCACAACTGTCTTTAAGTCCAGTTCCAGGGGATCCAATGCCCTCTTCTGGCTTCTGTAGGCACCTGGCACACACTGGGAAGTGCAGATTACATGCAGGTTACACACACACACACACACCACACCACACACACACACACACACACACACACACACACACCACACACACACACACACCACACACACACACATACACACACACACACACACACACACACACGCACACACACACACACACACATAAAATAAAAAAGTAATTAAAAATATCCTAGGCAATGCAATGATGCTTACCACTGCCAGAGCTCAGGCCAGGCAACTAGGTGTTCTAAGGTTAGCCACTAACTTTCAAGGGTCAGTAACCGAAAGCCCTAGCCAGTGACAGTCATGGCCACCTCTAGTACTGAAAAGCCAAGGACACATAGAAACCTCCTAGTACTTTTTGAACTTTCCCAATACCCCACCCCACCCCCTGTGTCTTGCAGGAACTTTTTCATTGGGGAACTCTAATCCACACCTTTCAGCCTGGCTTTCTGGGAAATGTAGTTCTCAGCTTTCAGGTGGCAAACCTGAGATGAGACTTAGGCAATAATGGGGAATAATTTTCCAACAGATAATTCAGGTGAAGGTGTGAACTTTCTCAGACTCACAAGGCAATGGCTGTGTGTATGTGGAGTCAAGGCAGCACCTGGAGGCAGGAGGCACAGAAGGATGGACGAGGATGACGGTTTTACTGCGTGCAGGCAGCTCAGAGTCGCGCAGTTCCTGGAGCAAGACAGAGGAAGCAGAGGAGGTTCCTGTGTGCCTCTTCATGAGGCAGATGGAACAGCAGCAGGAGTGGGGAGATCCTAGCAGAAGGCCCAGGCTGGAGAGGAGCGAGCGATGCAGGCTCTCCTTAGCATGGGTGATTGGCAGAGGAGGAGGGCTTAAAGAAAGTCCTTCATTACCTCAAAAGACCCCTGAAGAGAATGGAAAAGTTGTGGAAGCTGGGAACAATGCAGAATCACTGTGGCTTCAGTAGGGGCATTGTGGTCAGACACGAGATCCAAAGATAGAAGTACAGTCCAACAGTTAACAAGGACCCAAGACCCTAAGAAGGACCTGAATTGAGTGGCGCCTTGAGCACAGCAGTGTACACAGTTGACTTAGGTAAAGCCTTTCCTCACAGGAGTTCAGTGACACCAAAACGGTGATGATGGTGATAATGACGATGATGGCGATGATGAAACATGAGTGTGGATTATACAAATCACCTGAATTACCAACGGTCCATCTTCAGCAGCCATATGAAGTTGGTTGGCACTGCTATTATTTGAAATTTATAGGTGGGGAGGCTTCCAAAGATTAAGGACCTACCCACAGGCATTCCCCATTCCCTCCAGCTCCATACCCTACATGGCTCTGAGGGAGCATTCTGGAAGAAGATGTCAGCTGGGGGATGGGGATGCATTCATGGAAAGGGTGCAATTGGAGGGAAGCTGTAGTGAGTAGGATGCATTTCAGGGTTATCCGTGGCAGTGAAGGCACTCTAGATAGTGGACTGTGTGTGAAAAAATATCTTAGATCTTAAGAGTCATATAGCAGGGAGAATTAAAAACAAAACAAAAACGCATGTCAGCTCTTAAAATGCTGTGTGTACCCAGCTGTTTTTTTCATTCCACAGGAGTCTGCAAACACTGCTTAGGGGTTGACAGGCAAAGATGCTTAGGCTACTCTCAGCAAGTTTATAGAGGGAGGGGGAGCTGGCAGGTGAGCCGGCAGCGATACCCATACCTAGGGCCGGGTGTTCTGTGATTGAGGCATGCAGATGCCTGGGCCTGGCATAGAGCAGAATGGGTTTCAAGGAAGAGGACCCTGAGCAGCTTCCGCTCCTTGGATAACCTGATGTGTGGGCAGAGGAAGCAGCAACCTTGTCCAGGCATGTTCCCAGGGATTCAGCTCCCTCTTCGCTGTGAACTTTTGCCAGTTCTGGGGAAGTAAGGAGAGTGAGGAGCTGCATAGGCAAACGGGGCTCCTTCCCTGTGTCAAGGGACAGTGAAAATTCAGGTCAGGGCTCTGGGCTCTACGGTTGGGAGGAGCCATAAAGGTGATTAGACAGGAGAGGGCCATGGTGTGGGATCTCCTTGGCGGGCACAAACAGCTAAGCTACAGCTGGGAAAACTAGAGAGCTAATGAAAGGTGAATTTCTGACCAAGGCTGGAGTAGAAAGTGGGGGGATTGGACTATAGTCCAGAAGGTAAGAGATCAGGATGTGGTGATAGTTGAACTGGGAGAAGAGGAGCTTAGGGAGGTTGCAGGCTTTGGGGCAGGCATTGTGAGCCATCCAGAGGACAGAGGTTGAAAACACAGGAGACCCCGATGTGGTGCTGAATACCTACAGCCCCAGCATGCAGGAGGTG
>CABHPQ010172797.1:0-22050 GCA_902168405.1 Peromyscus aztecus | reverse complement strand
TGTGTGTGTGTGTGTGTGTGTGTGTGTGTGTGTGTGTGTGTGTATGTGTGTACATGCATGTATGCATGCTTCTGTGTGTGTTTATGTGTTTGTGTGTGTGTGTGTGTGTGTGTGTGTGTGTGTGTGTGTGTGTGTGCATTCAGGTTTTGTTTTTGAGTTCACTCTCAGAAAGCAAAGGAGGCTGGAAAAGGTGGTGTCATCCCTGGGAAGACTCACCACAGGCTAACCTGCTTGTGCCAGAGACCTGAGCAGGAGCAAGCAGCCATGTCCAACCCTTAGAGACTGAGGGAGCACTCATCTTCATTTATCTGAAGAAGTTATTTAGAGTTATTTGAATCCATCAAGGTGTTTGTTGGGAAAGTGCTTAAAAACAAGGCTTTGCTCTGAGGGTAAACACTGCAGTATGAAAACATAGGAAGCTGCCTGATGGCCAGCATATGTCCCACTTGTCCACGGCAGGCACAGAGCCATCAGACTGATGGCATTTTTAGAACATTGACAGCTGGTCTCTTCTGGGGAGGGGCCTGGGGTACACAGGGCTGAGGAGAGGATGGCCAGGGATTCCCCTGCCTTTGCTGATACAGTGGGAGCCTAGGATGGCTCTCTGGGGGTGGGGGCTGTGAGGACAGACAACCAGAGGCTCATTAGGGTACCTGAACTAAGGGTACTTATCTTCCTCTGTTTTGAATGCTAGGGATCCAGTGGAGTAGCTCCCTGGTGGCTGAAAGGGGAGCAGAGAGAGGATGCTACCTCCCTAAAAGAGGCATCTGTCTGTAGAGCATCAGTTCCTCCATGCTCCAGCCTGGATCATCCTCTTCATCCTTTTCATTTTGTACTTGCCTGCCTGGCTGTGGCTTCACCTTCTCAAGGACTTGCCACTGTGTGTGTGTGTGTGTGTGTGTGTGTGTGTGTGTGTGTGTGTGTGCATGTGTGTGTATTCTCTTGTGTGTGCAGGTACACGTATGCCAATTGGGCCCTCATCTTCCACTTTGCCTTAGACAGCAAAGTCTCTTGTTTGTCACACATTACCAAGTCCATCTTGGCGTGGGATCTAGGGACTGACCTCTGGGCCTCGTGCTTTCGTGGCAAGTGCTTCTTACCTACTGAGGTACCTCCTCAGCCCTCAAAGAGGCTTGATCCCGAGAGTTGCATTTCTGACTGGATCTCCACCAGGCATCTCACACACCAGGTTTTCTGTATACAGCAGCTTCTTGGCCAGTATGCAGGCGATGGCATATAGGAAGAGGTCTCAGATATGCACCAAATAAATGACAGTGGTTTAGGGGACACCGACAGTGGCTGAAGAGGTAGAGCTGAGGACATGGAGATGCAGGGATACATGGGAGAACTAAGTTAAGTGAGGGGGTTCTGTGCCAACCTTTAGGCCACTCATACCCCACTTCTCCCTCTTACCCCACTTCCCCCCTCATACCCCACTTCTCCCTCTTACCCCACTTCCCCCTCATACCGCGCTTCTCCCTCATACCCCCTTCCCACTCATAATCTGCTTCTCACTTCATACCCTGTAAGCACTACAGCTCAGAGAGAAATGTATTCTGGTAGCCGGGATCCAAGGAGTACCACAAAATCACACCACACAACAAACCTCACACAAGAGATTTATTGGGAGGGGGGAAAAAAAACCATGAGCATCTGCCTCTGCTCGGGTGAGAAGCAGCACCAAACTAAACAGGATACAGGGCTTAAATAGAGTTTCTTGGGAAGGGAGTGGAATTTTTTCGGGGTGGAGCTTTCCATGGTAGAGATTGGTAGGATTTCATGTCCAGAGATTGGGCTTTTTATTCTTCAGGGTGGGAACAAGGTCCAGCAGTTAGGGAAGTGAGAGTGTTCTGTGGGTAGAACCTAGTACTTTAGAGGTCCTCAGGGGAGGGGGCTGACCACTCATGTGGCTTTGAGGGGCTTACATGCCCCGCTTCCAAATTTGCCTTCTCCTTCCCACACTGCCCCTGACCAGAGTAGTTTTCTGACGTTCTTCTACTTGAAGAAAATATTTGTCTACATAAAAAATCAATGTAAGTGTACAGTATAAAATGGGAAAATATAAATCAGAAAAAATATGAGAAACCCACCCTCATCTCACTACTGTATATTTAAAAAGTTATAAAATCATTGTTATTAGTACTGGAGAATACTGTCTGTTCCTATTATTGTGTTTTTTTTTTTTTCAGTCACTAATAAATAACCAGTATTTGTGCAGGTCACTAAATCTCCCAATAGAAAGTAAGTTAAATTATGGTGTTCCCATTTATGGTTTTTAGGTTGTCCCTTTTCCATGTTATTAAGTGTGATGAAAATCCCATAATTCTGTTTTGAATCATGTGTGATTATCTCTGTAGGATGAATTCTGTAGAAAGAGTATCATAAACACTTTTTAGACTTTTTGCGTCTCTGGTTCCTGCCTTCCCACACTGATGAGCCCTTAAAGGGCTCTGGGAGTGAGCAGGCCACCCCACACGTTAGCCGGGCTAGTGTCTTGCCAGGACCCTGCTCTGTCTCTCTCTACCTTCTGCCAACATTTTCAAGGTTGTAGGGACCTGGGAGAATGCAGGACCAGGCTGTGTGTCTGATCAGTGTTTGCCTGGTAGCCACTCCTGTGTTGACTGTTACTGTCTCCTGCCCCATTCATGGGTACCTATATCCTGTGTGCAGAATCCAGGGTGTCTCCATGGGAACTGAGTGGGATGCTTATGCTGCTTCTCTGAGGCCTGAGCTGGGCACATGAAGGGCCTGCCCGCTGTCCCCCAGTAATTCCTGCCAAACCTTCTATCTTTCCCTTCTATCCAGAGACAGGCTGGGGCAATGAATAATTTCAATGAAATCCCACTCACTGGCTAGCCTGAGAAAGGTCTCAGTTCCCCTGTCAAAGAGTGTTTAGCCCTTTCCAGCTCAGCCCTTCCATTTCCTTGTTCTCTCCTCTCCCTGCTGTGTTTGTCCTCCTAGGTGCTCCTTCATCTCCCTCCAGCCCCACCCTCCTGGCCAGTGCTGGGATAAAGCCAATCGGTCCCTTGAGAGGCTATTGGGAAGGCCTGCTGGGTGCAAATGCTGTATGTGCAAGGGCGGTGGTCTCCTCTCAGAGTGCTTTTCTCTGTGACATCCTAGAGTTCTGAAGGTCTCCCTGCCACTCTGAGGATGTGTGAGTCTGAAGACTGGCCCTTCTAGTTCTGTCTGCTGGGTAGGGGACAGGTCTGGGGTGAAGACACAATCATACACAAGAGGAGCCAATTCAGTCCTGGTCTCCAAGTGAGTCCTGCCCTAACTTCTCTGTTCTGGGTCCTTTCCTACCTTGACCTCTGTCCCTGTCAAAATCACTGGGAGTTTATTACTCGTAACATTCCATAGATTATTAGTGGCCTGGCAAAACAGCCCCTCATCTCATGTGCTGATGTCTCCCAGTGCCCTGCCCATCTCCAAGCTTGTGACAAGTGGTCAGTTAAGTGTCTTAAATAACCAACTGATGAAAGCATTCATCCCTGCTTCTTGCAGAGAGCAGCTTGCTGCTATTTCTTAAGGCAATACTGTGTTCTAGGAATTTCTTAAACATCACACAAATCTCTATACTAGCTTGAGAGGGGGATGATTCTGTGCCCTTTGTTGCAGATAGAGGTTCCGGGATTTGGAAGTGTGAAGTGACTTGCTTATGTTCACGCTCCAGCAAACAGCAGCTTTACAGACCCACTTTTCAGACCCACACACTACTTCAGCATGGACTAGAGGACTTAGCCTGAACCCCTGAGGTAGCTGGTCTGGATCAGGGTCCAAGATCTTTTGTGTCTCCAATTCCAGGTGCTGGTGATTCCCATCTTGGTCATCTCTGCTCTACTGCACATGGCATAAAGTGAGCTGCTTGAGCAACAGACATTTATTTCTCACTATTCTGGAAGCTTGGCTGTACAAGATCAGGTTGCCTGTGCACAGCATCTGGTGAGATGCTTCCTGCTTTGCAGATGGCACTGAGAACAGAGAGAAAACAGGCTGCCTTCCCTCTCTTCTTGTAAGAGCACCTAGAAGCTCTGTCCTCCAGGACCGAATCACCTCCAAGAGGCCCCAACTCTAAATACCAGTTGATTTTAGGGGACATAGGCATGCAGTCTGATGCATGAGCATAGACCATTAGAAAACACCCCTCTGACCTTGACCCAGGGTTTCAGGTCAATCTTCTACTAATTTACAAGAAAGTTTAATGTGCCTGGCTACCCACCGAGGGCCCTAAGGGCCTGTCCCTCCACCTTGGGACCTTATTCTTCTTATCTTTTGGCCCTGTCTTGTGGTTTCTCCATTGCATTGAGGCAAAGCTTTCCACCCCCACCCCATATCAAACTCACCTCTTTAGCATCTTCCATGCTAATGAGCTCCTGATTTGCTACCACTGCCGCTGTGTTCATAGCTTAATGGCACTGTGACTTACAGTCTGTGTCAAGATGCCTGCACAAGGCATCAATTTCAGCAAGTGTCATCATGAGTGACATGAGCGTATGACACAACTAAGTGTCCCAACTGCACAGGCCATTACAACTGGCACGGGGCCCAGGGAGGAAAGACCGGAAGATCTGTTTGGCTTCACATGCCCTAGGTGATGTAGAATTGAATGCCCCCTGGCCCATTTCCTCCACAGTCCCCATAACGACTCCATGGTCCTGACCACTTCTGCAGCTACTCCAAACTTTCCCAGGCAAGCATGCTCCTGCTTTGTGAAACCTGGTGCACTCTTTCCCCTCTGCCCTGCCTTTTCATCTCTACATCCACTTTAAGCCCTCCTCTGAAGGCCTGTGCAGGTGCCGACTCCTCTGGGCAGCCTTCTCAACTCCCATTCACTTCCTTCTTCCTATCAAGAGAACAAGACACCTCTGCCTCTGCTGTAGAGCTTTCCCCAGCTCACAGCCCACTTTATCCTGCCTGACCTAGCTCTCTTTGGGATCAGAGCCTGCATCCATACTTCAGTATCCTCTGCAAAAAAAATTAAAATGTAGTGAATATATGTTCTTTGATTATCAAAGTGTGTGTGTGTGTATCACAAAAGACTGATAAAACATCCAAAGTAATAATTACTGACAATGCAGACTTTTATTATTTTTCATTTTAGTTAGTATGATATATATATATAATGAAGTTCATAGTCTTTATATAGTTTCAGAATTCATTTCTAAAGTATTTTCTAAGATACAGTGTTAATGACTATGTTGTATTGTACTATACGAATGTTTCATATTTGCTTAGTCAATATTCTCATATTAGATTTTTAAGTCCTTCTGTCCCTCCATCCTTTCCTCCTTCTTTCCTTCCTTCCTTCCTTCCTTTACTCCCTAGTTCCATTCCTTTCTTATGCATTAGAAATAACACCATGACAAACGTCCATGAACAAGTCTTTTCCCACATTTTCCTGCTTTTTCTTTGGAAGTCTTAACCTTTGAACAAGAGCTTTGAATATTTTTGAGATCTTCATCAAATAACTCTCCAGAAAATCTGCAAGAATCTCCACCATAGAGGCCTGCCCTCAATTCCTTCCCTCTAATTCAGGATCACTTGTGGCAGTTGTTATTGTCACACTTTTGATCTTGGTGGCATTATTCCAGGAGGCTTTCAGCGAACATCCATTTTAACTAGCCATAACATCTGGAAGGCTTGTGCTGTGCACAGGAGAGAGAAAACACAAACATGAAAAGACCTAGAGTCAGACTTCAGAGAGTATTCAAACTGCTGCAGTGGATGGATGAATGGGTGGATGGATGGATGGATGGATGGATGGATGGATGGATGGATGGATGGGAGAATGGGTAGATGAGTGATTGTTTGGGTGAATAGGTTGATGGATGAGTTGGTGAGTGAATGGTGGGTGGGTGGATGGATTGGTAGGTAGATAGGTGGATGGGTAGATGCATGGATGAGTGGATGAATTAAGGATGGATGGATGGATGGGTGGATGGATGGATGGATGGATGGGTGGGTAGGTGGATGGATGAATGGATGGGTAGATGGATAGATGAGTGGATGGGTAGATAGAGTGATTGATAGATGGGTAAGGAAATGGATGGGTGGGTAAATGGGTGGGCAGAAGGACTGATATATGAGTGGGTAGATTGATGTATGTGTGAGTGAGTGGACTAATTGGTGGATGAATACGTGGTTAGGTGGATGAGTGGTTAGGTGGATGGGTGGATGGATGGTTAGAGTCAGCATTCATGGTGTAAGCCCCCTGGGGAGCTCTGGTCACAAGAGCTAAGGGAGGAGCCATGCAGAGCCCTGTGCATGGTCCCTCACCACCACAACTAGTTTGTAATTCTGAGCAGCTGCAAAGAGGCACATCTGCAGAGTGGGAGCAAACTGAGGAGGTGATGGGGGGGGGATTGGGTTAGGGAAGATGCTCTGTGAACCTCTCTCTTCCTGAGCAGAAATGTACTCAGCCCCTTCACTGTCAGCCTATGAGACAGGCAGACCTCCCTGAACCAGCTGCTCAGTTACACCTGCCTTGAGAAAGAGGCCCCGGATCTTAAGCAGGAGATGAATATTCATTGGCATGAACCTTTGCAAACTCATTTGGGGAAAAAAAATTAGATCAAGAGAAGTAATCAGATTATTAAAAAGAGAGTGCAAGGACAGAAGGCAGTGGTGGAGAGAAAACCACATTTAAAATGCAAAGAGGGAGTCTCTTCCTGTGGAGCAGCGCTGACCTCCTGGACTATGCATGAAGAATAGTTAGGCTCTCCTCCATTTGCGCTGCATAAAAATGTTTTCTGAGTCCTCCATCGAGAAGGGAGGCGATGGAGGCAGGGGGCACCCTCCACCTTTGAAAAATTATCAAATAATATTTTGAGGTTTCCGTCTTATCTTCCTTAGATATCAGGAAAAATTGCGAGAGCTAAAGAGGCTCTGGTGAGTGGTGAGTGACAGGTTAAAGGGCTCCAATAAAGATTAGATGGTCCACTATCTCCTGAGGAAATTGCATAAAAGTGGTTATTCCCTCTTGCTTCTATTAATTTCCTCTTCCTGGCTGCTTGGAGAAGCTTCATAACCTGATGCTGCAGACAGGGACGAGAAGCGCTTTCCATTATCTCAATCACTGCACTGTTTATGAGACACTTAATCTGTTTCTTTATAAAGTAATAGTACTGTAGGTGATGGATTCCGTGTCACTGGAAGGCTTCGTGCAGGGACGGGAGGAGAGGGGCGTTCTCAAGAGCATTGTAAGCAGCAGGCAATTTGTTACAGCTTTGAGGCGCTGAGAAGGTGGGGAGGGGCATTCCAAGGTGACCTTCTGCTAGAGATGACACCTGCCAGCCTCCTCGTGTTGCTGAATAGGAGAGGGAAATATGTATTTTGCTTGGAGGATGGGAAGTATGTACGCACTTAGGGGTAGAGCACTCAGTTCTCATCCCCTCCCTCTGCTGAAGCCAGGAATGGGGAGAGGAGATGTAGAGTGTATGCCTGCCCCCACCTCTGCTCTGCTAGCTTAGCCTCTGAACCTAATCACTTACAATGAAGGAAAGTAACCTCCCCCTTCTTAAAGAAATAACACAATTGTGGTCCGTCCCCTCCTGTATCAGAAATACAGCCCCATGTGATGGTGTCTTGCTATCTTCCAGGAATACACAGAGAAGTGTGAGTGGCTCTTGACTCAGAAGTGTTCACACATGGCTAACTGTAGCTGGAAATTTTCCTGTGTCCCACCCAGTCACAGCTGCTCAGACCCAAGTAAATGCATAGAGGCTTATATTAATTAAAACTCCTCAGCCATTAGTTCATGCTTATGACTGAGTAGCTCTTACACTTAAACTCAGCCCATTTCTGTTCATCTATATGTTGCCATATGTTTCATGGCTTTCCATGTGTGCCATTACATGCTGCTCCCTGGACAGCAGTCTGGTGTCTCCTGACTCAGCCTTCCTCTTCCCAGAATTCTTCTTGTCTGCTTATCCCACCTATACTTCCTGCCTGGCTACTGGCCAATCAGCATTTTATTTATCAACCAATCAAAGCAACACATATTCACAGCATACAGAACATCCCTTAGCAGCTAACAGTATTTCATTGTTATTCTTTTTTTTTAAAATAAATCAGTCATCTCTCTTTCCCTTTCTTTCTTCCTTTCCACATGCGTGCATGCACGTACGCACACACATGTTCATGTTGGGGCACATGCATGCTATGGTACTCAAGTGGAAGTCAGAGGGGAGGAGGGTAACCTGGAATGTTAGTCCTCAGCTTCTACTTTGTCTGAGGCAGAGTTTCTTACTGTTTTTCCTCTGCGTGTGGCAGGCTAGCTGAGATCCTGGGGGAATTCTCCTCTCTCTGCCTCTCATCCCTCTACAGGAGTACTGGGATTATGTTCTAGGAGCCAAACTCAGGCCCTCATACTTGCACAGTGAGCCTTTGCCCACTTAGCCATGCTTACCCAGCCTGGCAGGCCCTTCATATTCATTTCTTTGGTCTATACATCTATATAGTTTTTGCCAGAATTGACTCAAATGTTCCAGTTATCACTTCTAATTAGAGCTGCCTTTTCTCAAGGGAAGCCTGCTTTTCTCACTTATTTTTCTTAGTAAAAAACAATAGTGTCAACATCTCTTTCTGATTAGTGGCATCTGATACAAGATGAGTTTAAAAGGTTTTGTGGACTAGCCTGCCACTTTAACTGTTATTTAACGCATAAACTATATGAGAAAATACTGTGTCAGCAGGATTACAAGTTCACAATCCCAAAGTTCAGTACATGAATTTCAAAAGACTGTCCTTACAAGTTAGAGACTGCCTGTTCACAGATTCCCTTAAAATATTAACACATGGAATGTGAGTATTTTGAAATTATAGGTAAAATGTATCTTATAATGATTCACTAATCACCCAGACAGGAACAGTCTAGGCGGGAACACAGCTTTCCCACTTGTTTCTAAGACTTTAATGCCTTCATTGGGGCTCCTAATGTCTATTCTGACTTTGAATTGTAAAGTTATTAAAAACAAAAAAAAACCCCTCAACTTTCAAAAGAGTTTGTGAAAATTGGGTTGAGGGAGCTATCCTGGTGTGGTACACATGAGTACCAGCTGTGCCACGCGTTTGAGTTTATTAAATGCCGCTGGCCTGTGAGTTGTGAGCAGTATAGACAGATATTTTATATAGATGAGCAAACCGAGGCTCTGAGGGGTGCTATAACTCACAGGTGTTCACTCTGGTAAAATCAGCAAATCTAGAAGGCAGAGCTAAATCTAGAAGGTAGCCATAGGCCAGTTCTCAATTCCATGAGGACTATAGAGTCAGATCTTTCTAAGACCTCTTTCCTCCAGCTGTTTCTGGACCACTCTCTGTGGTCCAGCTTGTGGGGTTCTGGGGGAGATATCTTAGTAAGAAAAGTACTTGCTGTATAAGCACAGCCCCTGAGTTCACATCCCTAGAACCCACATAATAAAAAGCAGGGTACAGTGGCACATGTCTGTAACCTCAGTGATGGGGGCAGGGACAGAGACAGAAGGATCCCTGGAACTCATAGACTGGCCAGCTTAGCAGAATTGGTGAGCTCCATGTTCAGGAAGAGACCCTGTGTCAAAAAAAAAAAAAGGTGAACAATGATTGAGGAATACACCAAATTTTGACCTCTTATCTCCGCAAGTACATGTGTACACGTTAATGTACAAATAGTGCACTTGCACCTGCATACACCACGGGGGGGAGGGGGAGGTACATACACCTCACACATAATAAATAAATGAATAGTTCAGCTTTTACCCTCTCCCCTCTAGTTCCTTTCCTGGGGCATCCTTCAAATTCAGAGACCTAGTCACCCAGAGCAGAGGCCTCCCATTCCTTCATCAGAAATCTCAGAGAAAGGCATTTTCAAATCCCCTTTCCACTTGTGGATATCAGGATGACTGTTTATGCTGTTAACTTATTAAATGTAATGCAAGGTGGCTTTTAAGTGCTGAGAAGAAAGTGAAAACACTTTGTTCTTCTTGGACCAGTACATTAAGAAAATTACAGTGTGGCAGGGACTGAATGTGAATGCATGAGTAGTCACCAGCTCCCTCCCCTTTCCAGGAAGGCATCCTGCTGCATGGAAGCAGTTGAGGCTGCAGAACCCGGCAGGGTAGGAACACCAGAGACTCAATGCAAAGGGGTGCACACTTCTCCAGGAGAGGAGAAAGACATAGAGAGAGGAAAAGGGCAAGGCAGGCGGGGAGAGACCCCAGTGAGTGGGCTCAGAAAGGTGGATTAGTAAGCCAGATTTTGGGCTGCCCCAAGTATGGTAGTTGATGTTTTTTGCTTGGGGTTTTATTGATTGATTCTTTTGTTTGAAAATTCAAACTTATTCTTTTTCTTGCTATGGAGATTTTCTTTTGAATGTGTTAACGTGGGTCAGTGAGTGGCCTATTTCTGACATGGGTTACAACGGCAATTATTGTTTGCCCATCAGTTGTGAAACAACAGAGCATCCAGTGTGTTCCAGGGCATGTGAGTCCTAGGGGATGCACTATAGAGGAGGCCTTCTTGGGAAAAAAAAGAAAGGAAAAGAAAAACGAAGCCTAGCATTGAAGACTTCACTTTTTGAAGTTCTGAGACATTCTGCAGTAAACAATTAAGTTTATTCTTTATTTTTAGGTCCATATTTTCTGTAAGTAATAGGCATTGAAAATGCAAAGAACTTGTATTCCATGGAACGCAATTGGCTTACACCATTCAGGAATATTCCATTTCACAGAAGTTTCCTCCAGTCTGCAGTGGGCTCCTATCCAGGGCACATCCAGTGTAAATTGAGACTGTCTCCTCACTTTAAGTGAGCAGCTGATGGGGGAATCCCCACATAGGAGACTATTCTTTCTTCTTGTCTGGGCAGGAAAGTGGTAGATGTTTTGGAACTAGCTTACATGTGTACCACCACCATCATTCTCCTGCTGAGTGATCCTGTGAATGTTTTTAACCTCTCCATGTCCCAATTTCCTCATTAGCAAAATGGAGATAATAATAGCCACCCCATAGAGTAATGTACGTAAAACACTTAACAAGGCGAGCTAACAGATGGTGGCTACTGCTATTATTAAAGAATCCTCCGCACTTTCCAGGAGGGAACAATATATCTGAGAAGATGAGCTTCATATAAGTGGAACTTTTACAACAGCTCTGTTCAGGTGACAATCACATCGTACTATAATAGTGTCCTGGCTAGTTTTATGTCAACTTGACACAGCTAGAGTCATCAGAGAAGAGAGAGTCTCAATTGAGAAAATGTCTCTGTAAGACCTATAGGCAAGTTTGTGGGGCATTTTCTTAGTTAGTGATTGATAGGGGAGGGTCCAGCCCATTGTGGGTGGTGTTATCCCTGGGCTGATGGTCCTGGGTTCCATAGAAGAGCAGACTGAGCAAACCATGGAGAGCAAACCAGTAAGTAGTACCCCTCCATGGCCTCTGCATCAGCTCTTGCCTCCAGGTTCCTGCCCTGTGTGAGTCTCTGCCCTCACTGCTTTTGATGATGAACTGTTATATAGAACTACGAATGAAATGAACTCTTTCTTCCCCAAGTTGCTTTTGGTCATGGTGTTTCAACACAGTAATAGAAACCCCAACTAAGACAAATAGTGTGGTCACAGTGGATCCAAAAGTCCTAGAAGGCAACTTGTGGCCCCTGCGGCAGGGTCTCAGAATGTGTACAGTGAATATTTGTTGAATGGATGAGTGAGGTTTGTAGGGAATCCAAACAAGTTGACTGGGCAGTAAGTTTGACCCCATCTCGAGGAAGGATAATCAGAGCTGGCTTTAGGGATATAGGGAGAAACGGGAACTGAAGTGGTAAAGACAGTCCTTGGGGAAATAGGGACAATGGGGTTATAATTTTGGGAGATCAGTAAGGATAAGACCAAGTGTTCCAGATCTCAGTAGATGAGACATGGCCACAGCTTGTGGGACAATATGGAGACAAGCATTGCATGGCATGACTCTTAACAGCCTGGCTCTTCAAGAAACTAGAAGAGATAACCATAAATGAGAACAAGCCAAGTAAGCACTAAGCAATGCCAGTTGTTCCCAATCTTTTCTGTTGCTGCATGTATGAAAGGTGACTCCAAGCACATGACACAAGCTGCCTGCAAAGCCCCCCTTTTACTTGCCCTGTCCTAGAAAGCATATAAAAATGCAATTAAGGTAAAATGATGCTGTTAAGGCAGTGACCTTGAAATCACTTTAATTTTTCTTTAAAGAATTGAATTGGTTATGAATTCTAATCCTTTAACCATCGTTCATAGCAAATGCTGGTAAACACATCTCAGTGCCTCTCATGTTTGCTGCAATATGAAATTTAAGAATCAGAAGTCTGGTCATTGCCTACAGAGACCCCTTTTTATCTGAGACTATGGGGCTCCATTCCTTCATCAAGCGTTCAGGGAAAGACCCTAACTGTTAAGGCGGGAGAAAGGGCTAGACATTTGTGTACCAGACACCAGCCACACGTTTGAATCACCTTACCAAGAAAATCTGTTGATATACCTAAGAGGGGGAAATCAGAGAAGGGCCATTGTCAAGATGTTTGGAGAACTGAGATATTAAGCAGGTTTCTTGCATCTGAGATGCTCACTCTGTGCATCTTGATGTGAGGAAGTAACTCAGCATCCTTTTGTTTCAGGATGGCAAAACTTTTCATTTTCATTTTCAGGGAAGAGAATCTGGTTGCCATTCTTCCATTAACTCTTACATGATCTTTGTGTTGTAGCCTGTCCTGCGGGGACCTTCAAGGCCAGTCAGGAAGCTGAAGGCTGCTCCCACTGCCCCTCCAACAGCCGCTCTCCTTCAGAGGCATCTCCCATCTGCACCTGCCGGACTGGTTATTACCGAGCAGACTTTGATCCTCCAGAAGTGGCATGCACTAGTAAGTATCTAGTAAGGGCTGTGGGCTGGGGAGTGTGGTTCCTTGACTATACAAATGGTGGACCTGGAACAGGGGAGAGAGCAGGTCATCCTTCCAAGGAAATACAAAGGGGGTGCTGGCCAAGGTGCTGAAATGGAGGGCTCTCTTTTCTCAGCAGCATACTATTGGTTTAGATTGCACTCTTTCATTATCCTCTTCCCAATGTGAGAGCCCTCCTCTCACACACCCCTAGGACAACTTCTTCCCACGAAAATTTAAAACTGACTATCTAGAATTCTTTGTGTGCAAAATCAAGATCTACTCGCATATCGCAATAACTTGTAACTCTTGCAGTTGCCTCCTCCAAGATGCCCTTGCCTCCTGGTCCCTGCAGTTGAAAAATCACTCTTCAGTGTGTCTTCTCAGTGTCTGCTTCTCTGGAAGATCTCATAGTTTTATTAACTGTCCATTTACTTTGTAATTGCCTTAGATAGCAGCTGAAAGTCCTTGAGTATCAGGTCTAAATATTCATCCCCTTTGTCCCTTGTAGTGTCTAACATCTGAGCTCTGGCCAAATGACAAGACCAGAAGTCTGACTACAGTGTCCATCTCAGTGCACTAAACTCTAGAAACTGGTGGTTAATGTGTCAGCTATATCCACTCTCCCATTATCTGCTGTGGAAAGAAAAAGCAGCCGTTCTTCTAAAAGCAGAGGAACGGCTGGACTCTCCAGGCAGGGAGAGGATAATTTCCCTCTGGTCTGCTCTCCCATAAGCACAGGAGGCAAGGAACACTGTTCTCCCTGAGCAGCACTTACACAACTTTTCCCTCTCTAAGTGCCAAAGCCCCAAAGCAGGGATGATCTCGCCTCTCAGTATTCCCATTGCATTCTGGGATCAATACTGCAGGTTAGCCTGTAATCAGACCAGAACTTTCTTCTGCACTTGCTGCTTTGGTGTGGCTCACTGTGAGCAGGCACCTCCCCTTACACCCCTAAGACTGGTTCCCTCTCAGCCCAGTGAAATACCACAGAGGTATATTTCACATACACTTATAGTTTGATGGACAGGGAAAAAAAAATCACTGGACTGGGTAGAAGAATTTCTCAGCCCTGGCCTTGTAGCATATGTAACCTTTGCTGGGTGCAGAGGAGAAATGAAAGCGTCTTCTAGATCAAGGTCCTGAGCTCAATCGATGCTTATAGATTTGAGCTGAGGAAAAGCTCATCATCTTGTAAACTGATTTTCCAGGCCTTCCTTCTCAGGTGGGTGGAGATTAACAGAAATGATTCCTCTCCTGCTGCCCTAAGTCCCCATCTTTCTGCGGTGGTGTCTCCTCCTCTGATTTTAAGAGCGCCCCCCCCCCACCTCCATGGCAGTCTTCCATGGGCCCAAAAAGCAATACTTAATATACGTCTTTAAATTCCATTAGGGATGCTAGCTCACTACACTACATGGGTGGTTAGACCAAACACCAGTCTCTACAACAGCCAAAGCATCCACCCAGCCTCTGGCAGCTCTCTCCTAAAATCACTGCCCTTGTGTTTGTGCTCACAGAACTTCCCTCTGGCCAGGCTTCCTCTGCAAATCAACTCATCCATATGGGCCCTTAGTATCCCACTTCAGGAGACAAATTGTCAACTCCTGCAGCCTCATGATGAAGTTATCTGGAAGAAGTCAGGCCAATGGCCAGGGGCTCAGAATGCCAATGTGTTTCTGTCTTCTCCCACTTACTTACCAAGGCTTATCTTCCGGCCCCCTTCCTGATGGGCATGAGTCTATGGGATCAGTTGCTGGGAAAATATGAACATTCCAATGCCCCTAGATTGACCATGGAAATGCCTCACTCCATACTACCCATACCCCAAGACCATCTTTAAGTTAGATCACACAGGCTTTTCCCTCCTGCCTCTGGTCCAGCTATCTCTGGAATATTCACCTGTGGGGTTCCACCATACTCTCCCCTTCTTATTTAGATGGGGAAGGAGCATGCCACCCTGGCTGTTGCCCCTTTACACACCCCCTTTTCTTGTGCCTTCAGACATAGAGAGAAGGCTCAAATTAGAAACTGTTACATCAAAGCACACATGACTATGGCAGGCAGGGCCAAGAACAGCTCCTGGACACATTGCCCCTCATCCTGGAGGGGCAAGCACTTGGGGAGGAGACTCAGGGAGGCAGGACATGGGTACAACACAATGCTAGGCAAAACATGTATAAATAAAGCTACAATTTCCCTGAGCCTCATTATATATTTGATTTATTGTGTGCCAGGGAAGTACTGTATGAAAAAGTCAATTTGTTGGCTTTTATATTCTCATTAGGGTTTCCTTTAAAAGCATTCTAATTGGAGGTGCCATCTGTTCTCTTAAAAAGGCACGGCACATCACCACAGTAAATAATTTTTCAGATACAAGGAGAATATCTAGAGCTGTTGAAGAAAGGCCCTGTACTGTGGCCTTGAGGCTCCTCACCAGCCAGCCCAGCAGGTCTAGTGAGACAAGTATACAGGAGGCTGAGCCCAGCTGGAGAGGCTGGTGGAGGCTTGGGGCTGGGAGAGCTGGTTCATCTTGTAAAACCGAGGCTTCATCTGTCCTGGCAGGAAGCAACTATAGGCTGCCTGGGTACTAAAGATAAAGGAGATTTGTCTTTATAAATGTATGGGCACAATGAGCACCTGCCATGGCCTGGTGCTGTGAACAAGAGGAGAGAGCAGGTAGGAGAGTCCAAGAGCCGGCCAATGTTGAAGGACCTCAGGTCTAGCTCATGGCCACTGTCTTCAAGTGAGATTACATCAGCAATCCACTCCTTCCTATCAAACAATTTGTAAATATATTTATACAAATTTATAAATATAATATATGTCCCTTGCAAGGTTATAACACCTATACTACACTAGGGATTATTTTTATATGTTCAATACTAAGGACTGAACCTATGACCTCCTTCTTGCTAGACAAACACACTACCTCTGAGTAATGTTTCTGCCCCTGCTCCCTGAGATGCCTTTTTTGTTTTTTTAAATTTGTGTCTCATTAAGCTGCCAAAGCAAGCCTGTGGTAATGCTCCTGCCTCAGACTCTTTAGTAGATAGGATTACAGGCCTGCACCACATTGGGCCTGGCAAAAACAAATATTTTTAATGAAGCCTGTTAATCTTTTGGGGTATCACATATCTATTATATTTTGGTAATATTAAAATGTTTCTGTAGGGCTGGGATGAGAGCACAGTTGGTAAAACACTGATGATCTGAGTCCAATCCTAGAACCTATAGAATAAAACTGGATGTGGTTCTGCGGGCTCATAATCCCAGTGCTTGTGGGGGTGGGGAAGCAGAGCCAGGCCTCTTTGGCCAGCCAGCCTAGCCTACATGGTGAGTCTTTGGCCTACACACACACACACACACACACACACACACACACACACCTCTACCTGCACACAGATGAACATATGCACATAAAATTTTCATTTATCCCATCTAAAAAATTGACAGTGGAAAGTTCTGTAGTCTTGTCTGGGTATTTCTATATTTTCTTTTTAATCACTAGGAGAGATAGAAATTCCCTTGATGTCTGTGAGGCCCTGGCCTTGTCTGTCTAGCCTGTCTTTGAGCCTCATGAGTGAAGTCGGGGGGAGGAGGTGCATTCAAGGCAGGACTAAAGGGGCAGTGTGGACTCCAGTGACCTCAGGGACACAGGCAGAGTGGGCTGTTCATTCCTACAGAGTCTGAATTCATATGACCACTGCTGGCCTGCAGACACTGAATTTCCCATCCCTCCCTCCCCCCCTCCATCCCTCCCTCCTTCCCTCCCTCCCTCCCTTCCCTCCCTCCCTCCCTCCCTCCCTCCCTCCCTCCCTCCCTCCCTTCTCTCCTTCCTTTCTTTCTTCCTCCCTTCTTCCCTCCCTTCCTCCCTTCCTTCTTTCCTCCTCCCTCTTTCTCCTCTTCTGCCCAGGGCTACACAGTTCTATCTCTGGCATTAGAGTGCCTGGCTGATGGCTCCTTGCCCAGCCTTGGCCCAATACTTTGCCATACTCTCCCAGGTGACTTCATCCTCCTACCTTAAGCCATGCACAGAATGAGCTGAGAACATGGGGGAACAGTTAAAAGTGGGTTCCAACTGACCCCTTTCCTCTCCCGGCCAGTGAAACCCCAAAGGAAGTCTGGTGATCTGGACATGATGCTACGCCATCAGTGAGGAGAGTCACTTACAGTAGGGTCCTGAGACAGAAGGAGGAGAGTAAGGATAGGATCAGGGACAATGTTATCCCAGCAGCAAGGAGGAGAGAAGTCTGGAAAGGTTGTGGGCTGAAGAGCCATTTCTGAGCTTTGAGCTTGCTGTGCTTCAGTAAATACGGTTTCTTCCTTTCCCCATCTTGGGTCTAGGAGATGGCAACCATATTTTTTTTCTGCCTCTACAACACAGTCAACGCAGCCCCTAAAGGTTTGGGCATCTCTCCCCACCAGTAAGCAATCCTGCCCCAGTGGGCACCAGCTACATATACCTTAATCCATCTTGGGCCTCACTCCATATACCTAAAGCAAGTGTCTGACTCTACAGGTTGAGAGATTGGTCCCCAAGGCTGTTCCTCACCTTTGAATACTAATCACAAGTGGGTGAACCTGTGCTCTTGACCTGTCAACCATAAATTGAGGTTCCAAGAAGCCCTAATTTAAATTTGACTAATGTACCTGAGTAGTTCACAAGACTCTGGGAAACATGGGGTTCCCAGCTCATCATAAAGAATATCACAAAGAGAATGGATACATGAATACATAGGGGCACCCTGAAGCTGCCACACCCCAGAAGCACATAGAGCTGCCTAGAAGATCTTTGAACCCAATGTTTGGGGGGATTTTATGGAATTTTATTACATGTCCTTGATTTCTTTACTTCCTTGGCCTTTGGTGACCAATTTAATCTTCATCTCCTCTCTCTTCAAGACTTGGGTCTTGGACAGCCCTACCCTCATAATCCTGCCTCAGTGACCAGTCCCCATCCTGAAATTTCTTGCATTTAGTTGTCTGATTACTGTGGGGGTGCTAAGGACTTCCAGGGCTGTATATTAGGAAAGAGATACAGAACAAAGACTAAGCACATCTTCACAGCATCCCTGTTTCCTCCTGCTGCCCATTTGGTGCACTGCCCAGAGACCTCAGAACCCCGGGGGTCCTGGAGTCACTAGGATGCCCTGATCTTGAGAAGGTCCCAAGGAAACAGACAGACAGCATTTGCACACGGTGATTGGAAGATGGGCTTGGTACTTCATTTACATCTCCACTCTCTCTTGCCTCCTCTGTGACCTCGTCCTCATCTCCTCTCTTTCCTCCACCCCCCTCTCATTCTCACACTCTCATACTGCCGTACGCCTTTCTGAGTTGTTATGAGGATTAAGCAAAATCGTATTATAGCATCTTTGGCCCGGTGCCTGGTTCATAGTAAACTCTCCATCGATGTTAGAGCTTGCTTTGGTTATATCCCTGGAAAGTGTGAAAGTGTGTAGAAGATAGTGAAGCTTCCAGCAGGAGAGGATATCAAAGATCTGAAAGTAAAAGTGATGTGTTTGGAGTCGGGGGAGGCGGGGGCAGCAGTTTTGCTTCAGCCCTGAGCAGAACCCATTGGTTGCCCATAAACCACACAGTCATCCATGGTCTGAAGATTCCTGGCAAAAACAAGTGAGCAGTTGACCTTCTATGCTTAGGTATGCTGCAGGAGAGAGGAAAAGGCATATGTGAATCACTGGAGGACTGGTCCAGTTGTGTCCCCTTGGGGCTATCGGAGCCAGAAGCTCAAAAGCTTGGGAGTGGTGACCCACAGAACTGGACTTCAGCTCTTTTGTAAAGATGGGGTCTCACGTTACCTAGGCTGGCCTTGAACTCCCTATATAGCTAGAGATGACCTTGAACTCCTGATCCTATTGCTGCTGAGATTGCAGGTGTGCCACCTCACCTGGCTCAGCCTTCAGTTCTGAGGGAGCAAGACTTGCTGTCTCCTCCAAATGACAGGAGAAGGTCAGATGGTAAGGGGACCGTGGCAGGGGCAGCCATAGGGATCAGGCAGGAAGATGGGAGGAAGCGCACAGCCAAGTGAGACCAAGCATCGAGTTGCACGGCTTCATTTTAAATAATTTCTAGTTTACTGGGGGACGAAATGGAAAGGAGGAATTTATGAAGCAAACGAAAATAGATAATTATGCCTTATAAAATTGCTGTCTGTGAAAAACCATGCAGAAGGACTGGTGTGAAAATAATTACCTTGTTACATGTCTGACCGCAAAAACCCTTTTTTTCTGTCACCCACACGGGAGAAATTTTGATGGATCACAGAGGCAAGCTGGAGCTTGTCCTGTTTCTTTTATTTCTTCTTCAAATGCACTGAGGTGTCCCTTGGCCGCTTTGGATAGAGAAATAGAATGAATGAGGGGCTCCAAGGTGACTCAGAAGAGAAGGTACAATGGCGGCCATCCCTTTGAGTCCCCCTGGAGGCTGTCCCTAAGCTACCTTCTGACCCATAGAGAGGAGGGGAAGCTGAGTGGCAGGAGCTGGGGCTGTGAGCCTGGCTGGAGCTAGTGCTATGACCCAAGATAGTTTCTGTAGCTTTTTGGGACATGGTGCTTCCTCATGGGAAAAAGTAGCTAAGATGGAACTCACACCACAGGATGAAAACTCAGGCCTCACTTAGCCAATGCTAAGGAGAGCTGAGAGGCGGGGGCCTCTGAGAGCAGGGTCCCGTGGGAAGCTCATGGGAAGGGTGGTGGCAATCTACTGCTGTCCTCTCACCTGAAGGGTCAAGAACCCTCTCTCTCAGTCTTTTCTTTAAATTCAGGTTTTGTCTCTTAAGGGGCTAGTCTTTGCGTGTGCATGCCTGAGTGTGACTGCATGCATGTTTGTCTGCAGATGTTTAAGTTTATCTCTTAAGCAGCTAGTCCTTGTGTGTGCGTGCCAGAGTGTGCCTGCATGCACATTCACCTGAAGATGTGTAAGTATGCTTCTCTGTGTGTCCTTTTTATGTGCCTGTGAAGTGTACACATGCATATCTATTTGTGTGAGTACACGTGTGGATATGCTTATGTGAGTGTGCCTGATAATGTAATGGACACGCATGTGCATGAAAATATACTTATGTGTACTTATGCATGAGTATGCCTGTGTGAATATATATGTGTGTATTTCCATGAAAATGTACCTGTGTGTACTTGTCTGTATGTGAGTTTGATCGTCTGAGTGTGCCTGTGTTAGTGTGCCTGTGCATGAGTGTGCATGAGACCCCTGTTTGTGTCTGTGAGTGTGTACCTTTGCCTTTGTGTGTGCCTGCATGTACATGTGGATGTGTGTAAATGTGATTGTGTGAGTTTGCAGGGGGTGGGGCTGTGAGTATATGTGCCTATGTGAGAGTGTAGTGTGTTTGGGGGGAATGTGAGTGTGTGAGTGTGCCTGTGTGAATATGTGTATAAGTGGGTATGTGAAAGTGGAATTGTGTGAGAGCACATGTGAGTATATGTGTGAGTAGACTGGTGTGAGAGTGTGTGAGTGTACCTGTGTGTAGGTATGAGTGTCTGTGTGTGAGTTGGTGTGAATGAGTGTGAGTGAGTGTGTGAATGGGTCTGTGTGCTGGGGTGATCCCAGGGAGGGTCTCACTGGTCCTCAGAATAACCAGACCTGCTCTGGCATGTCTTTGCCTGCAGTTCTTACTCAGATGGCCAGAGTAGTGTGCAAACCCATGATGGACAGTATTAGCCAGGGATGAGAGTGAGCTGGGGCAGAGAACAGAATAGAGAGTCAGGAGAGCTGAGAGCTTATATGGAAGATTCAGAAGTTGGATGATGGGCCTCACTCCTCAGGCTCCCAGCCCACTGAGGCTGCCTGTAGGGGAGGGACTCTTGGAGCAGATAGGGCAGGAAGGCCTGCTATGGCATCAGACTCTACACCTAGAACAGGAAGGCAGCGTTATCAATTGGGAAATGCCTGCTTGTTTGGATGCTGCATGTTGGAGATGCTTTTAAATACTTTTTAAAAGTCAATCTTTTTTTCAATCATTTGTCTGTTAAGCTAGGGTTGGCAGCATACTCAGAGGAAGCTGTTTTCCTCAAAATTAGCTCACTTTTGCTGACCAGGGCTTTAGTAAAGAATGCTCTGTGTGCCTCACTATACAGCAAGAGAGAAACTTGATGTCACACCAGTGTGTGCCTCTGTGCCGCACATTTAAAAATAATTTGGTTTTCAATTTAACAATTTGTGTGTATGTGTTCAGGTGTGCATACATATGTGCGCATGTTCACGTGGAGGCCAGAGGTCAACATCAGTATGTTCACCTTGGTTTTTGAGTTAGGGTCTCTCACAGAACCCAGAGCTCATCAATTCCACCAGAATATTTGGCTGGGGATCCTCTAGTCTCCATTTCCTAGTGCTGGTGTTACAGGTGTGCACCACTGTGCCTGATTTTACATTCATGCTGGGGAACTGAACTCAGCTTCTTTTGCTTGCAAAGCAAACTCTACCTCCTGAGCCATCTCTCTAGCCCCATTTTTTTTGTTTTTCAGAAGGAGATATTCTGCTTTTTGTCTTTTCTTGCAGAAAATCCAAGCACAGATTATAAGGCAACAAGGGCCAGGGCAAGATGCCTCCTGAACCCTGCCGGGGTCTGGCTGGGCCCACACCCTCTGCCAGCCAAGTAGATGTGCATGTGGATGTGCAAGTGGAAGGAGTCTGGCTGCAAGCTGCAAGCTATTTATAACTGTCACTCTTGTTTTGAGAAGGGTCAGCACTGCCTGTGTAAATGTGCTTTTACACTTCTGTAATCTGAAATTTCTTTTTCACAGTTGTTTGACCTGAGTGGGTCTAACCCTTCTGAGGCCTTGTCTAGCTTGAACTTTTAAGCTAATAGTCAAGCACACTTGGTGACTATGTTTCAGCGTTTTGTGCTAAGAGCACTTGGGGGTAGCAGACAGCTACCATCTGGAGCAGCACCAGTAGGGCCTGTCTCCCAAACTTCCCTACACATGCTTTCTTTCTCTGGCAACCTGAGAAAGCATTCTCCCTCTTTTATTTTTTTTTTTAAATACTTGTGTTGATGGACAGTCCAGATGTGGCTCTAGATGGCCCTTTTCTATTGCAAGCCCCCATCACCCATCATTGAAAGAGAGCCCTTCCCAGGCCTTGTGTTGGGACCTCCTCCCACACTTTGACATTGTGCTGACCTTTGGTTGATCATA